>CAUYQV010100001.1:0-11932 GCA_963574575.1 Galagoides demidoff | reverse complement strand
GGACTCACCTGCTTGCTTCCCCTTTCCAGGCCTGTGGCCCACCCCAGCAGCCCCCTCCCTCAGCTACCCAGGAGGAAGGGACCCAGCTGGGTCTGGGCCACAAAGGAGAAGACTGCACCCCACTGCCTCTGGGCCCCAGCTGTGGGTGGAGGCCACCGTGTGTGTCCCTAGTAACTGTACTGTTGTGTGATGCTGTGAATGTGTGTGTGTGGAGTCCCAATAAACATGTGTTCCTGCCTGACCTTGTTGTCTTAGAGCACTTGCTTGTCTTCCCTGGGAAACTTAGACACTTAGGATGCTGATGCCCTGTTCTCCCATCCATCAGTCAGTCAACAAACACCCCTCATGCTGAGCAAGGCAAGGGACCCATACTCCCTTCAGACCTGCTCCTTCCCACAAAGGGCCCCCAAGACTGGAGGGGGAGACAGGTTTAGATACCAAACATTTGCTACTAAAATAATAACCCTCAAAGCTAACGCTTAATCGTACTGGGGATCTCCCTGGCATTGTTCTAAGCAATTAGCATGTGTGTGGTATTGCCTTGCTGATTGCTCACAAGATTATGAGGAAAGGGTTATTATTATCTCCAGTTTTCAGATTAGATTGTCAAACCCAGAGAGGTTAAAAGATTTTCCCAAAGTCACGTAGCTAGTCAGTGACCAAGCCAAGTTTGCTTTGGGCCAGGTTTGAGCCCACACAGGTAGCTCCAGAATTCTTATGTTTAACTACTAGATGTGGCATTCTTTATAAGTGTAGGCTCTCTGCAGAGCGTTTTGTTCTCAGCAACAATGCTGCTGTTAGCATTTGGGCTGGGACACTTCCTCATTGTGAGATTGTCCCAGGCATGGCTGGACTTTTGGCTTCCCCCCACCAAATACCAGAAGTGGCTATCTGGCTATCGTAACAACAGAAACAACCCTCACATGTTTCCAGCGCCCTCTGGAATTAAGTGCCCATCCCCCAGGCCCAGGAGAACAGAGTGTGAGGCTGCTGGCTGCATATATGCCTGGCACCTTTGGCAAGCTGAGACCAACTCTGGGCACACTCTTAAGTAACATCATACGGCCTGGCTTCTCCCACCTGCAGGAAGTAGGTGTGTCTGGCTTGGTCACGCAGCAGCTGGGTAATCTCTGAGCGAGTCATTTAAACTGTCTTGCCTCTGTTTCTTCATCTGGAAAATGGATTGGTACTAGTTTTTCTCTCACTGGTATATTTGAAGATTAAATGAGGTTAATCTACAGGGAAGTTTAAGATCATGCTTGATATTAGTAAGCATGCTATGTGCAAGGCTTTGGCAGAGATACCACAGATATCTATAGAAGTGGATAGTAACCAGTAGCTGTGATTACAGTTTAACACACAGGAAAACAGGCTTGAAGAAGTGAATTCCTTTATATTGGACATTTTTATAACTAATATAATGATGTATTAATTTTCCTACTGCTGCTGTAACAAATTATCACAAACTTTGAGGCTTAAAACAACACACATTTATTACAATTCTGAAAGTAAGAAGTTCAAAAGAGGTTTCAGTTGGTTTAAAAGCAAGTGTCAACAGACTTGCCTGGAGGGTCCAGGGAGCATCCATTTTCTTGCCTTTTCTAGGTTTTAGAAGAGTGTTTTTCAAACTTTTTTATCTCACAGTACACTTGAACCTATAGTTAAACTTCCATGGCATACTTAAATTATATTCATCAAAAAAAAAAAAAGAGTAAAAGAATACCCAAAACAAATAAAGTTAAATCTTTCTGCTTTGTGTAAGACTTCTGACCTCCATTCAACTGTTTGGTTTTTTTTTTTTTTTGTAGAGACTTAATCTCACTTTATCGCCCTTGGTAGTGTGCCGTGGCATCACACAGCTCACAGCAACCTCCAACTCCTGGGCTTAGGCGATTCTCTTGCCTCAGCTTCCTGAGTAACAGGGACTACAGGTGTCTGCCACGACACCCAGCTATTTTTTTGTTGCAGTTTAGCCAGGGTCAGATTTGAACCTGCTACCCTTGGTATATGGTGCTGGCACCCTACCCACTGAACTACAGGCACTGTCCCATTCAACTCTGTTTTGACTATACCCTCTCTGAAAATCTCATTTCAGGTTATTTTGGGGATGTGGCCTAACCCCTTTATTTTTTACAATTCAATTAAATCAGAGTAATTGAATTGCCTCTTTATGTACGTTTCCTTCATTAAACTGTAAGGCTCTGGAAAAAAAAGGTAAAATAAAGAATATACTTACTGTACTTTGACCTTCTTTTGAAAACAATTTAGTTAATGATCTTTAAAAACTTTCAGGGCACACCTAACATCCTCTCACAGCATACCAGTGTGCAACAGCATACCAATTGAAAATCACTACTCTAGGGTGGCACCTGTGGTTCAAAGGAGTAGGGCGCCAGCCCCATATGCCGGAGGTGGCGGGTTCAAACCCAGCCCCGGCCAAAAATGCAAAAAAAAAAAAGAAAATCACTACTCTAGAAGCTACCTTCAGTCCTTGACATGTAACCCCATCCTCTGTCTTCAAAGCCAGCAGCATAGCCTCTTCCAATGTCCCTCCCTCCTGGCCCACCATAAGTCTTCCTATCTCAAGATCCTTTTTTTTTTTTTTTTTGAGACACAGTCTCACTATGTCACCCTTGATAAAGTGCCGTGGCATCCACACAGCTCACAGCAACCTCACACTCTTGGGCTTATAAGCAATTCTCTTGTCTCAGCCTCCCAAGTTAGCTGGCACTACAGGCACCCACCACAATGCCCAGCTATTTTTTGTTGTAGTTGTCATTGTTTGGCAAGCCCAGGCCAGGTTCAAACCTGTCAGCCCTAGGTGTATGTGCCTGGTGCCCTAAACACTGAGCCATAGGCACTGAGCCTATCTTAAGATCCTTAAGGCAATCACATTTGCCAAGTCCCTTTTGTCATGGAAAGTAATATACTTAACAGGTTCTGAGGATCAGTATCTGGAGATTTTTTTTAGGAGGCCATTATTCTGCCTGCCACAAACAAGAAACACTTATATGGTATCTATTAATACATAGAGTTGGTTTTCTTCCTTCCTTCCTTTCTCTCTCTCTCTCTTTCTTTCTTTATTTATTTTTTTGAGACAGAGTCTCAAGCTGTTGCCCTAGGTAGAGTGCTGTGGGGTCATAGCTCACAGCAACCTTAAACTCTGGGGTTTAATTTATTCTCTTGCCTCAGACTCCCAAGTAGCTGGGACTACAGGCACCTACCACAACACCTGGCTATTTTTTGGTTGTAGTTGTCATTGTTGTTTGGCAGGCCCAGGCTGGATTCGAACTCTCCAGCTCTGGTGTATGTAGGCACCAGCAGTGTATGAGAGTTCTACTCCTAGCATAGCCCTAGGCACTGATCCCATAGAGTTGATTTTCTTAGCACCAAAATCCCACTTTGCTAGGTTATCCCACTCTGCTAGGTTAACCAGAAAAGAGGATTCTAGTTCAAGGGAACAGTGCAAAGGCCCTGAGGCAAGGCCAGGTGAGGTGACTCATGCCTGTAATTCTAGCACTTTGGGAGGCTGAGGCAGGTGGATTGCTTGAGTTCAGGAGTTTGAGACCAGCCTGAGCAAGAGCGAGAGCCCTGTCTCAAAAAAAAAAAAAAATAGTCAGGCATTGTGGCAGGCACCTGTAGTCCCAGCTACTTGGGAGGCTGAGGCAAGAGGATCAGTTGAGCCTAAAAGTTTGAGGTTACTGTGAGCTATGATGATGCCATGGCACTAACCAATGGCAACAAAGTGAGACTCTGACTCAAAACAAAACAAAACAAAACAACAGGCCTTGAGGTAGAACGTTCAAGGAGGCCAGGGTGGCTAGAGCAAAATTAGCCAAAGGGAGAGATGTATTTGGAGAGGTGATGGCATTGGGAATCGGAGGGGCAAGGCAGGTCACACAGGGCCTGACTAGCTGTAGTGAGGACATTGATTTTACTCTTTGTCACCTGGGAGCCATGGGAAGGATTTTTTTTTCAGAGGATCTAGGGGAGGGTGGTATAAAAGCTTTATTGAGATATAATTCACAGACCATACAGGTAACCGACTTATGGGTACAATTCAGTGGTTTTAAGATATTCACAGAATTGGGTAACTGCTATCACAATCCATTTTAGAACACATTTTTCACCCCAAAAAGAAATTTTATGCCCCTCAATTTCCCCAGTCCTTAGCAAGCACAAATCCACTTTTGGTCTCTAAGGATTTGCCTGGACATTTCATATAAATGGTGTCATTCACTATGTGGGGCATAGGTTTCGTGTCAAATGCAATCCAGTGCAGGGCAGGCAGGGGTGGGAGCAGAGCGGTCAGCAAGAATGTGCTGCTGGGGCCAAGATGGGGATGGCGAGGACAGTAGAGAAGGGATAAGCTTCTGGGCACATTTCCAAGGTACAACCAGCAGCTTTTTCTGTCAGTTTGACCTAGGGTGGGAGAGAAGTCAGGTATCACCCTCAATTGTACAGCTTGAGCATCCAGAAGACCAGAATCTGTTATAGAAGTGAGAAGCCAATGGGAGGAATCTGTCAAGTTTGATCTCCTAGGACTCCAGGAGGAGATGCCCAGGCAGCGGTAGCTATGTGGGTCTGGAACACCTAGAAGTCACCAGAACACCAGTGGTATTTACCGCCATGAGACTAGCTGAGATCACCAAGGGAGTAGGGAGAAGAGAGAGAGAAAGAGATCTGAAGACAGGTCGGTGGCTCTTCAGCCATCAGGGAAAAGAGGAGAAAACAGGATATGAAAGGAGATATAGCCAGTGAGTGTAGTGTCCTTGAATCAAGTGAAAAAATCAAGTGTGTTCAAGAGGCCATGTTCAATGCTGTTACAATCACCACAAACTGGCCAGGCACAGTGCCTCACGCCTATAATACTAACACTCTGGGAGGCCAAGGCAGGAGGATCCCTTGAGCTCAGAAGTTCAAGATCAGCCTGAGCAAGAGTAAGACCTTGACTCTACTAAAAATAGAGAAAAATTAGCTGGGCGTTAATGTTGAGCACCTGTAGTTCCGACTGGAGGCTGAGGCAGGAGGATTGCTTGAATATAGGAGTTTGAGGTTGTTGTGGGCTACACTGATGCCACAACACTCTAGCCTGGGGACAGCTGTCTAGGAAGACTCTGTCTAAAAAATCAAATCACTACAAACCTATTAGAATGGCTAACTTAAAAAAATTTTAAAAAGAGCTCTCATGCACTGTTGATGGGAATGCAAAATGGGGCGGCCGTTTCTCAAAAACAGTCTGGCAGTTTCTTGTAAAGTTAAGCATACACTTCCCTTATGACTCAGCAATCCTACCCTACTTATTTATCCAAGAGAAATAAAACCTAACTCTCCATGAAAACTTGTATAGGAATGTTCACAGCAGCATTATTCACAAGAGCAAAAAGGCAACAATAATCCAGCATTCTGTCAACTGATAAATGGATAAATAAGATGCGCTATTCAGCCATAAACAGTGACACATGCCACAACATGGACAAAGCTTGAAAACATTACATTAAGTGGAGGAAGCTAGACATAAACAGCCAGATATCAAATGATCCATTTATATGAGATGTCCAGAATGGGTGAGTGCATAGAGACAGAATGATTAGCCACTGGGCCCAGGCAAGGTGGCTCATGCCTGTAATCCTAGCACTCTGGGAGGCCAAGGCAGGAAGATCCCTTGAGGCCAGGAGTTCCAGACCAGCCTGAGCAAAAGCAAAACCCCATCTTTACAAGAAACAGAAACAGAAAAACTAGCCAGGCATTGTGGTGGGCACCTGTAGCCTCAGAATGCTTAAGTGCAAGAGTTTGAAGTTGATGTGAGCTATGACGAACCAGCACTCTACGCAGGGGAACAAGAGTCTTACTCTGTCAAAGGAAGGAAGGAAGGGAAGAGGAGGTGAGAAAGAGACAGAGAAGAAAGAGAGGGAGAAAGGAAGGAAAGAAGGAAGGAAGGAAGGAAGTAAGATTAGCCATTGCCAGGGCCTGGAGGAAATAGGAGAGAGGGGAAAAATGAGGGTTAGGAGGATTCCTTCGGAGGCAATGAAAATGTTCTGAAATTGATGGTGGTGGTGGTTGCACAACTCTGTGAATAAGCTAAAAGCTATTGAATCATACACTTTTTAAAATTTTAAAATATTGGGACGGCACCTGTGGCTCAGCGAGTAGGGCACTGGTCCCATATATCGAGGGTGGCAGGTTTAAACCCAGCCCTGGCCAAACTGCAACAAAAAAATAGCTGGGCGTTGTGGCAGGCGCCTGTAGTCCCTCAGGAGGCTGAGGCAAGAGAATCACCTAAGCCCAGGAATTGGAGGTTGCTATGAGCTGTGTGACACCACGGAACTCTACCGAGGGCGATAAAGTGAGACTCTGTCTCTACAAAAAAAAAAAAAATTAAAATATTTATTTATTTACAGACAGAGTCTCACTCTGTTCCCTAGGGTAGAGTGCTTTGGAATCATCATAGCTCACAGCAACCTCACATTCTTGGGCTCAGATGATCCTCCTGCTGCAGCCTCCCTAGTAGCTGGGATTACAGGCATCCACTCCTTGAGCCACAGGCACCTCCCCCTACACTTCTTTTTTTTTTTTTTTTTTTGAGACAGAGTTTCACTCTTTTGCCTTTGGCAGAGTGCTGTGACATTACAGCTCACAGCAACCTCAAACTCCTGGGCTTAAACGATTCTCTTGCCTCAGCCTCTCAAGGAGCTGGGACTACAGGTGCCCACCACAATGCCTGGCTATATTTTATTTTTTTGATTGTAGTTGTCATTGTTGTTTGGCAGGCCCAGACTGGATTCGAACCTGTCAACTCTGGTGTAAGTGGCTTGTGCCCTAGCCACTGAGCTACAGGCACCAAGCCCTACACTTTTATTTTTAAATTTCAGATTAATATGAGGGTATAAACCAATAGTTTATATAATTTATACATGACAGGTAAAAATCAGAGATGTAACTGTATCTTGCCCCCAGGGACTGTGCCATGTATCCAAACATTATACCCATTGGGTGGGAAGCCCCCTCACCACATTTCACACTTCTTTTTTTTTTTTTTTCCGAAGTTTTTGGCCCGCCACACGGGGCTGGTGCCCTACTCCTTTGAGCCACAGGTGCTGCCCCTTTTTTTTTTTTTTTTTTTTTTTTAGAGACAGAGTCTCACTTTGTAGCATTTGAGAGAGTGTCATGACATCACAGCTCACAGCAACCTCAAGCTCTTGGGCTTAGGCGATTCTCTTGCCTCAGCCTCCTGAGTAGCTGGGACTACAGGCGCCCACCACAACGCCCAGCTATTTTTTGTTGCAGTTTGGCTGGGGTCAGGTTCAAACCCCCCACCCTCGGTATAAGGGGCCGGCACCCTACTCACTGAGCCACAGGCACTGCCCCTTTCCACACTTCTTGAGTTTGAGATTTTTCTCTCATGTGGGTCTGTGGTTGTTAATCTCCTGGTTTCAAGTGGTATTGAGTACATTTGATCCTTGTTTTTCCGATCTTGTGATACCTTATTTAGGACAGTGATCTCCAAATCCATCTCTGTTGTTAGGATGCAACATTTCTTTTTGTTTGTTTGTTTGTTTAATCAGGAAAAAGAGATGTTTCTCTTTTCCAAAAACTGCACCAATATAAAGCAGAGCTCTAGTTGATGCAAGCATGTTGTATAGGTGTTAGCAGTACTGCCCTCACTATGCACATGTTATGCCCAAGTCACAGGATTCCCCCATAAATCACTCTGAGACCAAATCCGATGCAAAAAAGCAAGAGGCTGTTTATTACAGGCCTGGGCTTCCTGATCCTAGGGCAGCAGGAGAGCAGAGAAGCCCCAACTTTAAGATGGAGGGAGGTTTTAAGGGGTACAGAAAGAAAGAAGGGAGGGGGAGGTTACTGGGGAGAGTTGATAGGGAATTTGGGAGGTAGGGTAGTACTTGTCTTAAGCTGATTGGCCTGGGTGTGGGTTGCTATGCTTGGGGCAGATATTGTGCAAGGGTGGGTCAGGGGGTATGCGCTGGGCAAAGGGGGAAGTTTAATGACTCTGGGAAAGGGGGTGTTTAAACTGTCTTAGTTTGCAGCTGCAAGAGAGAAAAAAACGACTAGGCAGCAAAAATAAAATTTAACAAAATGGAGTTAGTTTGGCCTTCTAGGTTCTCACACTCATTGGACACTAGCTTGACCTCAAGAAAAAGATGGTTAAGATGCAACATTTCCATCTGTTTTTTGTTGTTCTTGCTTATGTTTTGGTTTTTTTGAAACAGAGTCTCAAACTTTCTTGCCCTGGATATGGCATCATAGCTCACAATAACCTCAAACTCTTGGTCTCAAGCAATCTTCTTGTCTCAGTCTCCCAAGTAGCTGGGACTACAGGTGCTCGTCACAATCCCTGGCTATTTTTACAGACAGGTGTCTCTCTTTCTCGGGCTGGTCTCTAACACTTGAGCTCAAGTGATTCACCTACCTCAGCCTCCCAGGGTACTGCAATTACATGTGTGAGCCACCCGGCCAGGCCTCCATCTGTTTTCATTGCTGAATAGTATTCCCTGGTATACATATACCACAGTTTATTAGTCCATTCATGTGTTGATGGACACTTGGGTTGTTTCCACATCATTGTGATTGTGAATGAAGTGGCTGTGAACATTCTAGTGCAAATGTCCCTGTGGTAAAATATCTTTTTTTGTTTGAGTAAATATCTAGTATTGGGATTTCAGGGTCAAATGGAAGGTCTACTTTTAGTTCTTTGAGGAATCTCCATACTTCTTTCCATAGAGACTATGAATTTGCAGTCTCACCCATGGTACATGAGCCCATACCGGCAACTGTTGCTTTGGTACCTTGTAATGTGGGTCATTCTCACTGGGAATCTCAAAGTGGTTGTGAATCGCATTTCTTTGATAATTAGAGATGATGAGCATTTTTTCACGTGTTTATTGGCCATTATTCTGTCCTCATGAGAAAACTTTCCATTCATGTCTCTTGCCCAGTTTTTAATGGGGTTGTTTGCTCTTCTCTTGTTGATACGCTTGAGATGCACATGGATGTTTATAGTGGCTTTATTCATAATTACCAAACCCTGGAAACAACCTGAATGTTCTCCAACAGATGAATGGCTAAAGAAACTGTGTCCCAGCTGGGTAAGGTGGCTCACACCTGTAATCCTAAATCCTAATACTCCAGAAGGCTGAGGTGGGAAGATCTCTCAAGCTCAGGAGCTCTAGACCAGCCTGAGTGAGAGTAAAACCCTGTCTCCACTAAAAAAAAAGAAAATTAGCTGGGCATTGTGGCAGGCGCCATAATCCTAGCTACCTAGGAGGCCGAGGTAGGAGGATTGCTTAAGCCTAGGAGTTTCAGGTTGCTGTGAGCTATGATGCCACAGCACTCTAGTCTAGGGCAATAGAGTGAAACTCTGTCTCAAAAAAAAGAAAAGAGGGCGGTGCCTGTGGCTCAAAGGAGTAGTAGGGTACTGGCCCATATGCTGGAGGTGGTGGGTTCAAACTCAGCCTTGGCCAAAAACTGCAAAAAAAAAAAAAAAGAGAGAGAGAGAGAACTGTGGCCCATCCAGATGATGGAGACAATAGAATATTCCTCAGCATTGGAAAGGAACAATGTTGAAGCAATGGGCCTTGTTAAAAAAAAAAAAATTAGAAATTCAAAGAAAAAAAGAAAAAGAAAGCAAAGGAACAAACTACTGACATACACAACAACATTGGTAAATCTTTATATATATATATATAAATTTTTTTTTTTGGCCGGGGCTGGGTTTGAACCTGCCACCCTTAGCATATGGGGCTGGTGCCCTACTCCTTCAGCCACAGGCACTGCCCCAACATGGATAAATCTTAAATAGTATCAGGGAAAGAATCTAGACTCAGGCTACATGCTGCAGGATTCCATCCATACTGCATTATTGTAAAAGCAAAACTATAATGACTTTGAACAGGGTGACTGGTTGCCAGGGGCTGGGAGGCAAGGTAGGCCATTAACCGCAGGGGATCACCAGAGAAATTTGAAAGATTGAGAAATGATAGGATTCTTTCATATCTTTTATGAGTTGTTTTTTTTTTTTTAAGAGACAGGTTCTGGCTCTGTTGTCCAGGCTAGAGTGCAGTGGCATGACCCTAGCTCACTGTAGCCTCCAACTCCTGGGCTCATGGGACCCTCCCACACCCGTCTTAACTTTCCCAGTAGCTGGTAGTACAGGTGTGACCACCACACCTGGCTAATATTTTCTTATTTTTTAATTTGTATTCAAATGTATTTTCAAGAAGTTTGAAACACAGGCACAGAGAAAAGGAACAAACTAAAAAAACAAGTATAAACAAGGACAAGGCCAGTTACAGGCTGACCTCTATTTGAAATATTTTCTTATTTTTTTTGCAGAGACAGGTCTTTTTTTTTTTTTTTTTTCTTGAGACGGAGCCTCAAGCTGTCCCCCTGGGTAGAGTGCCATGGCATCACAACTCATAGCAACCTCCAACTCCTGGGCTCAAGCGAGTCTCCTGTCTCTGCCTCCCAAGTAGCTGGGACTACAGGTGCCCACCACAACGCCCAGCCATTTTTTGGTTGCAGCCATCATTGTTGTTTGGCGGGCCCGGGCTGGGGATTCGAACCCGCCACCTTAGGTGTACGTGGCTGGCGCCTTAGCCGATTGAGCCACAGGCGCCGAGCCAGAGACAGGTCTTGCTACCTTGCCCAGGCTGGTCTTGAACTCCTGGGCACAAGCATTCCTCCCACCTTGACCTCCCAAAGTGCTAGGATTACTGACGTGAGCCATTGTACCTGGCTTCTTCCATACCATGACTGTGATGGTGGTGACCTGACCATATGTGATGGTCAAATAAAAAGGGTGAATTTTAATGTAGGCAAATTATAATACCTCAATAACCTGACTTTAAAATTTTATTTTATTTTATTTTATTTTTTTCTTTTTGAGACACTCTCTCTTTGTAACCCTCAGTAGAGTACTGTGGCATCACAGCTCACAGCAACCTCAAACTCTTGGGCTCAAGTGATTCTCTTGCCTCAGTCTCCTGAGTAGCTGGGACTACAGGTGTCTGACACAATGCTGGGCTATTTTTAGAGGTGTGAGGGGGTTGTCTCACTCTCGCTCAGGCAATCCACCCACCTTGACCTCCCAGAGTGCTAGAATTACAGGTGTGAGCCACCTCTACCTGCCTAATAACTTGACTTTTAAAGATGGTTCTGAAGCTTAAATGCCAATCAACTGATGAATGAATAAACAAACTGTGGTATCTCCACGCACTGGGATATTAATGGGTGGTAGAAAAGAGGGATGTACCTTGAAAATATGATACTGAGTAAAAGAAAGTAGATAGAAAAGAGCAGACAGTGCATGGTTCCATTTATATGAAATGTCCAGAACAGGCAAGTCCATAGAGACAGAAAATAGAAAGGTGGTTGCCTAAGGCTAGGGGAAGATGGAACTAGGGAGTGACTGCTTAGTATAGGTGGGGTTTCTTTTCTTTCTTTCTTTTTTTTTTTTTTTTTTAATAGACAGAGTCTCACTTTGTCGCCCTTGGTAGAGTGCTGTGACATTACAGCTCACAGCAACCTCAAGCTCTTGGGCTTAGGTGATTCTCTTGCCTCAGCCTCCCGAGTAGCTGGGACTACAGGCACCTGCCACAACTCTCAGCTATTTTTTTGTTGCAGTTTGGCTAGGGCCGGGTTTGAACCCCTTGTCTGTCACCCTCAATATATGGGGCCAGCACCCTACTCACTGAGCCACAGGTGCCGTGCCGCCTCTTTCTTTTTTCTTCCTTCCTTCTTTCCTTCTTTCCTCCCTCCCTCGCTCCTTTCTTTCTTTCTTTCTTTCTTTCTTTCTTTCTTTCTTTCTTTCTTTCTTTCTTCCTTCCTTCCTTCCTTCCTTCCTTCCTTCCTTCCTTCCTTCCTTCCTTCCCTCTTTCTTTCTTTCTTTCTTTCTTTCTTTCTTTCTTTCTTT
>CAUYQV010099999.1:0-16180 GCA_963574575.1 Galagoides demidoff | reverse complement strand
CTCCCAAGTAGCTGGGACCACAGGCGCCCGCCACAATGCCCGGCCATTTTTTGGTTGCAGCCATCATTGTTGTTTGGCGGGCCTGGGCTGGGGATTTGAACCCGCCACCTTAGGTGTACGTGGCTGGCGCCTTAGCCGATTGAGCCACAGGTGCCCAGCCAAATACTTCATTTCTATATTATGGGAATTGTTTAACTACTGGGAAAAAGTGCTGAGAATTGGATTGAAACATCAGATGAAGTTTAGACTAGGTGATTGTTGAAGTCAGGGATCCTTGAATCCTCCATTGTTACTAGATCTCCTCTATTGTCTAGATCAGGATCATTAACCCTCAGTGGCTCTTGGTTTGTGTTCCAGATCTGTGCCAGGCCATTCACAGTGTTTCGCTGGTGTCCAGGAGTCCGAATGCGTTTCAAGAAGACTGAAGTGTGCCAAACCTGCAGTAAATTGAAGAATGTCTGTCAGACCTGCCTCTTAGACCTAGAGTATGGTATGCTTACCCTATCCCAGTGATCTGGAAATGTGCAGGTGCTTTAAATAACAAACTGGTCTTTTTGTCTTCCACTTCTCACTCTATCTCTGATTCCAATTCTACTTTGGAATATCTGCTATGATCTGCTTTTCTTAGGAAGAGAACTGTAATTAGACCACTCTAGAGTCCTCTCCTCCTGAATGCTAATAGGAACTTAAGGGAATGTAGGAATTAATTAGAACTAGCCTAAACCTCCATCCCTCTAAGTGAGGTAAAAGACATTGATTCCATTGATCCAAAGCTTTCTTTCACCATCCATCCCAGAAGCTCATGATGGGCTAATTGTGCTTTAGACTTTTTTTTTTTTTTTGAGACAGAGTCTTGTCCCCCTCAGTAGAGTGCCATGGCATTGTAGCTCACAGCAACCTCAAAATCTCAAGTTCAAGCGATTCTCTTGCCTCAGCCTCCCAAGTAGCTGGACTGCAGGCACCTGCCACAACACCTGGCTATTTTTAGAGATGGGGTCTCACTCTGACTCAGGCTCATCTCAAACCTGTGAGCTCAAGCAATCCACCCGCCTTGGCCTCCGAGAGTGCCAGGATTACAGGCATGAGGCACCTTGCCTGGCCAGTGTGCTTTAGACTTTTGTTAGGACTAGTGTATTCTGCTGCAGCTGTCTCAGAGTAACTGCTTCTGAGAATGATTTTTTTTTCCTCAACTGTAGGTGACTTTATTTTTTCACTTTTTGAGAAAAACAATTTATACAGAGTTACTACTGTACTAGAAAAGAGAAAAGTAGGGTGGCGCTTATGGCTCAGTGGGTAGGGTGCTGGCCCCATATACCAAGGGTGGCGGGTTCAAACCCAGCCCCAGCCAAACTACAATGGAAAATAGCCGGGCACTGTGGCAGGTGCCTGTAGTTCCAGCTACTCGGGAGGCTGAGGCAAGAGAATTGCCCAGGTATTGTACGTTGCTGTGATCTGTGTAACGCCATGGCACTCTACCAAGGGCTATAAAGTGAGACTCTCTCAAAAAAAAAAAAAAGAAAAGGGAAAAGTAAAATGTATGAGTTTGTATATATTAAGTTCATTAAAGTTACTCTGCTAGTCAGAGTCCTTGCCACATATATAATATTACTTATGTGTTTGTCTTTTTTTTTGAGACACAGTCTCACTCTATTGCTGTCTGTCAGATGCCGTAGTGTCACAGCTCACAGCAACCTCCAACTCCTGGGCTTAGGTGATTCTCTTGTCTCAGCCTCCTGAGTAGCTGGAACTATAGGCACCTACAGAAAGCCTAGCTATTGTTTTTGTTGCAGTTTGACCTGGGCCAGGTTCGAACCTGCCACCTTTGGTATATGGGGCCAGCACCCTACCCACTGAGCCACAGGTACTGCCTGTATATATTTGTCAATGAGATGTTCTGGTTCTAAAATACAGTCACCCTTACTATAACTATCCAGAGGATTTGTAGGACCAATCTAAAAAAGCTACTTTTTACATTTATTTTAAGTAAATGGTATTGTAATAATAGTTAGATACATTATTAATTCATAGGTTAAATCTGTCACTGAAGTTTTTTCATTTAAAAGATTTTCTATGGCTCGGCACCTATGGCTCAAGTGGCTAAAAGCACCAGCCACGTAGTGGGTTCAAATCCAGCCCAGGCCTGCCAAAACAACAATGACGGCTGCAACCAAAAAAAAATAGCTGGGTGTTGTGGCAGGCGCCTGTGGTCCCAGCTACTTGGGAGGCTGAGGCAGGAGACTCACTTGAGCCCAGGAGTTGGAGGTTGCCTTAGCACTCAGGAGTTGGAGATGCCATGGCACTCTACCCAAGGGGATAGTTTGAGGCTCTGTCTCAAAAAACAATTAAAAAAATAAAAGATTTTCTAAAGCATTTACTTCATAATGTTTCATGACAGCTCAGGAATTTGGACAATTTCTTAGCACACTGTATATATAACTTCATTAGCCTAATCATGCTAAAATGTTTGAATAAAAATATAATTAAATCTCTGGTAGCAAGTAGAAAAGGGAGGGAAGGATGATGTGTATTATGTGCATATTCAATATGGATAAGTTTTTAAATATATCTGGGGGTGAGAGGGCGGCACCTGTGGCTCAAAGGAGTAGGGTGCTGGCCCCATATACCAGAGGTGGTGGGTTCAAACACGGCACCAGCCAAAAACTGCAAAAAAAAAATTTATGTATGTGTATATATCTGAGGGGTTTTTTTCCTTTCCTTTGTACTAGGCCTGCCCATCCAGGTTCGAGATGCAGGATTGTCTTTTAAAGATGACATGCCAAAGTCAGATGTCAACAAAGAGTACTATACACAGAACATGGAGAGAGAGGTATGCTGCCACTTTTTTGATTACAAATCGTGGTGAATTGATACAATGGATATAATTTATCTTTTAAATTTGTCATCCCTATGTAGATTTCTAACTCGGATGGAACTCGGCCAGTTGGCATGCTGGGGAAAGCCACATCTACCAGTGACATGCTGCTCAAACTGGCCCGAACCACACCCTACTACAAAAGGAATCGGCCACACATTTGCTCCTTCTGGGTAAAAGGAGAGTGCAAGAGAGGAGAGGAGTGTCCATACAGGCAAGCTGAGCCTCACTTTCAGCATTTGCTTTCAGATGATCACTCATCTAAGAAATGGGAAATACTAGTTTATACTATTTTTTTCTTTCTTTCTTTCTTTTTTTTTTTTTTTTTTTTTTCATTTTCTTGAGATAGAGTCTCACTTTGTCACCCTTGGTAGAGTGCTTGGGCATTGTAGCTCATAGCAACCTTAGGCTCTTGGGCCCAAATGATTCTCTTGCCTCAGCCTCCTGAGTTGCTAGGACTATAGGTGCCCACAACAACACCCAGCTATTTTTAGAGATGGGGTCTTGTTCTATCTCAGGCTGGTCTAGAACTCAAGAGCTTAGGCAGTTCTCCTACCTCAGCTTCCCAGAGTGCTGAGATTACAGACACGAGCCACTGTGCCTGGCCCTCACTATTTTTTAGAGATGGGGTCTTGCTCTTGAACTCCTGAACTCAAATAGTCTACCCACCTTGGCCTCCCAGAGTGCTAGGATTACAGGTGTGAGCTATCATTCCCAGCCTAGCTTATACTATTTCTGTTTTAAAATCTGCAGCTGGGCAGTGCCTGTGACTCCAAAAGGAGTAGGGTGCCGGCCCCATATGCTGGAGGTAGCAGGTTCAAACCCAACGACAGCTGAAAAATAAAAACTACCAAAAGAAATAAAAAACCTGTAGTGCAGGCTGGCATTCTCTGTTCCTCTCTTTGGGATGCCATGCCATTCTTTATTCCTTTTCTCCTCTAGCTTTCCTTCTCTCATTTACTATTCTCTGCTGTCATCTCTCATCTCTTCTGACTCTCTTCCCTTTCTTTAATATAAAATAAACTTATAAGTATATTTACACTTCTTAAAAAGGTAAATAAAATAAAATCTAAAGCTCATAAAACTACTATGTTTCATACTTAAGGACCATTAAATTTAGAAGAATTTGATTAAATCATAGTTTTTACTTACAACTAAGCCTTGGGAAACTAAGTTGGTGTGCCATATAGTATAGATGCTGACCCTAAAAGTTTCTACCTGAATAGTAAGTGCTCACTGTCTTGTTATCAATGCCTTGACATTCAGTGTATAGCTATAGTCAAAGTAAGGCTGAATTTGTAAAGGGTTTGTGAGTATGTTTCAGTTAAGACTGCCAAGCATCTGGATTAGAAGTTCTTAACTTGGGATTAGTTAACCCTATTCCAATAATACATCCTGCAAAAATAATATATGTCCTTTTTCTGGGGCTGTGTCCATAACCTTAATCAGATTCTCAGTGGAATGCGAGACCTCAAAAGTGTTAAGAACCATTGACCTAGATAGGGGTAACCATGTGTTTGGTTGGTTTGGGGTTGATATGCCAAGAGTGGTTGTTTTTTTTTTTTTTTTTGCAGTTTTTGGCTGGGGCCAGGTTTGAACCTGCCACCTCCAGTGTATGGGGCCGGTACCCTACTCCTTGAGCCACAGGCACCACCCCAAAGTGTTTCTTTATAAGGAAATTTAGGTACCCTAGATGGCCAATGGCTTTTTTCTCTCTCTCTTTTTTTTTTTTTTTTTGAGACAGAGTCTCAAGCTGTTGCCCTGCGTAGAGTGCTGTAATATCACAGCTCACAGCAACCTCCAACTCGTGGGCTTAAGCGATTCTCTTGCTTCAGCCTCCCAAGTAGCTGGGACTACAGGTGCCCGCTACCATGCCCAGCTATTTTTGTTGTTGTTGTTGTAGTTGTCGTCAATTTGGCAGCCCTGAGCTGGGTTTGAACCTGCCAACCCCGGTGCATGTGGCCGGTGCCTTAGCCACTGAGCTACAGGTGCCCAGCCACCTAATGACTTTTAGAAGGCTGGGAAGTCCTAGTATAATACAATAAATCCCTTGGTATTTTGTTTTTAATTGTATTTTGGTATAGCCATGGTTTCTAGTTCAAAAAGCATTTCAGGATAAGTATTTGGGACTTCTCTTAATATGCAGCTACTCTTGGAAGATAACAATATTCTTTCCCTTTGTTTCACCTTTATGCATTGCTTTTCCTTGAATCATAGACATGAGAAGCCTACAGATCCAGATGACCCACTTGCTGATCAGAATATTAAAGACCGATATTATGGAATCAATGACCCTGTAGCTGATAAGCTTCTAAAGCGGGCTTCAACCATGCCTCGTCTGGACCCACCAGAGGATAAAACTATTACCACACTATATGTTGGTGGCCTAGGTGATACCATTACTGAGACAGATTTAAGGTTTGTGGATATAATTTTAAGAGTTCTTTTTGCTTTTTTAACTACCCTGGAATAATTTATTTGCAAAAACATAGGCAAGCATGATAATTCTATACAAAGTACATTTTTCTTCAGCCACTCTATAATTGGTATCGTGCTGACTAGAATTTTTTTTTTTTTTAAAGACAGAGACTAACTTTGTTGCCCTGGGTAGAGTGCCATGGTGTCATAGCTCACAGCAAACTCAAACTCTTGGTCCACTGTGCCCGGCCCTGACTAGAATTTTTATAAAATTGTCCTTTAGAGGACGTTACCTGACAAATACAGTCATTGTAACCTAATTCTTTGTATCCTCAGTGGATCCCAAATAATAAAAAAAATGTAATAAAATAATAAAATATTCCTTTGGGATGCCAGAGTAATAACGCTCATCAAGGGTGATTATCAGTCCTTGCATATGGTAACAATTTCATGGTATTCTATTTGACCTAATTGCCAATTAGAATTTTTATAATATGACACATGTCCAAGTATGATTAATTATGTAGAGGAGGGGAGATTATAAACTCTTATGGTTTAAATTGTTGGCTTTTTGAAAAGACTGGTATTTGATAAATTTGTATTATATTTGGTTTGAGTTATACTTGGCTAGATGACACATCTGAGCAGATAGTAACGGAAATACCTCTTCCAAAGAGATAAAGTGGAGAAGAACCTGCTTTATGTTCATGACCTGTCCTTGGTAGCCTGTCTCCATTAAACCCTAGCTATATGAGCTAGACAGTCCCCAGCAGTTGACACATGTTTTGTATAAAAGGCTAGGTAGTAAATATTTTAGGCATGTTGGCCACTTACAGTCTCTGTTACATTGTCTTCTTTTTTATTTTAGAGACAGAGTCTTACTTTGTTGCCCTCAGAGTGCTATGGCGTCACAGCTCATGGCAACCTCTAGCTCTTGGGCTTAAGCGATTCTCTTGCCTCAGCCTCCCTAGTAGTTGGGACTTTAGGCGCCTGCCACAATGCCTGGCTATGTTTGTTTTTTTTTTTTTTTTGGTTGCAGTTTGGCCAGGGTCAGTTTGAACCCACCACCCTCTCGGTGTATGGGGCTGGCGGCCTACTCACTGAGCCACAGGCGCTGCCCCATTGTCTTCTTTTTTAAAAAATAACCTTTAAAACATTTTTTAAAACATTGTTGGCTCACAGCCTTGAGATCTATAGTTTGCCAGCCCCCTTAGCTAGGATTTAGTTCTTAGGATTCTTAAGGAACCTATTGGAACATCCTTTCCTCTATGGGAAAAACCCTGAGATATTTGAGAATATTTGTTCATTATTTTCTTTCCTCCTCTCAATAAGCAACAGCTACAATAGAATAAGATTTTGGGAGGGAAATACCCATAGGCAGTTAGGCAGATAACCCTGGAGCCCACTTGCCTGGTGGTTAGTCAGTGAAGAAGTTAATCTATTTTCAATCTTCTGGAAATGTCTGTAAGTGTAACCCCATCTTTCTCTGCCTATATCCCCTCAGAAACCATTTTTACCAGTTTGGAGAGATCCGGACAATCACTGTTGTGCAGAGACAGCAGTGTGCTTTCATCCAGTTTGCCACAAGGCAGGCTGCAGAAGTGGCTGCTGAGAAGTCCTTTAATAAGTTGATTGTCAATGGCCGCAGACTCAACGTGAAATGGGGAAGGTGAGAATTATATTATTTTAAAAGAATACTATTGAGATATTTAAGAAACTCTCTGATTGTTTGGAGATTAGTTAGCTTTTGGCAAACAGGCTTAAATCAACAGGATTTTTAAAGAGCTCTTTAAAAATCATTCTTTGATACTTGATTCATGTAGATGTTGGGGAAATGCTACTTTGGAAATGTATTTGGGGTCATAATTTGTTTCTTTGTGTTTGTGAGGTTTGTGTTTTTGTGACCAACTCTTCTAGGCCAAGTATAATGCCAAGGCATGAAAGGTAGATTTGAGGGTTTACAAATGAGTTAGACCTAGATTCTTCTCTTAGAGGCTGCTTGCCTACTGGAGAAGATAAAATATAGTCTAGCTATTTTAAGTTTGAAGTAATGATTGCATAAGAGAGACATAGGTAAAATGCCCAGTTCAAAGGGAGAACATGTTTCTAGCTTGGAAACAGGGAAGAGATGACTAACAGTAGTTATATCCTGTTGCGGAGAGTTCCCTGTGTGCTGAGTGTTGTGCTAAGCCTGGATAAGTTGCCTTTTCTAGTCCACAACAGTTCTAGCCAGTTTTGAACCCAGGTCTTTCTGATGTCAAAATCTTTGTTCTTATCTACCATACACTGTGGCCTTTATGGGACAAGAGTATCCTGAAGAGCAGGCAGGAGCAAAGGCACTCCATTGAGGGACGGTGAAAAGCATAGATGTGAGATGAGATGGGACAAAGTGCTGATGTCCTGTGTGCATTTGTACCTCCCAGATCCCAAGCAGCTAGAGGAAAAGAAAAGGAAAAGGATGGAACTACAGACTCTGGGATCAAGCTAGAGCCCGTTCCAGGATTGCCAGGAGGTGAGTGCAGACTTCCTGCTGACTTAAGAAGCTCAGTCAGCCCTGATGTTCCTCTTTTAGAAGGCAGGATTCAGATCTGGCTCCTGCAGCTGCACCATTCTCCCAGCAGGACCTTTGAAGGTTTGAAGGTGGTAGAAATAACATTGCATAGCTGTCTTCCCCTCTAAGTGTTCCCTATGTTCTCTCCTCCAGCTCTTCCTCCTCCTCCTGCAGCAGAAGAAGAAGCCTCTGCCAACTACTTCAACTTACCCCCAAGTGGCCCTCCAGCTGTGGTGAACATTGCCCTGCCACCACCCCCTGGTATTGCCCCACCACCCCCTCCAGGTAACTCTTAGCCCAGGGAAATGTTTGTGAGAATCCTGTCTGTCTTACACCTCACTGTCACATCCATCACATCCAGATCCTCTGAGTTTGTTCTGTAGAAGACTACAAGTAAACCTGATCTGTTGGGATTCCTGATATTTCATTTTGTTCCTGGCCTGCCAAAGAGAGGAAAAGTGCCAGTTTCCTAGAGATCTGAGTATAATGTGTAATCAGAGTAGGAGTTACTCAATTACAGTGATCTATCATCAATTTGTTCCCTATTCTAAACTAAATCTTTACCAGTACCTAGAATACTAGGGCTCAGAGTGTGGGCTGTCAGCAGGTATCATTTCACCAAGTATTTATCACCTGTTTGCTTGTGCCTGAATATAAAACAATGAATTATTTCTCCTTCGTTAAGAATGTCTTGTTACAAAAAACCATCAGATGAACCAACCAGTGAGCTTTGGTCATGTAACTGAGTTACCTTTTGGCTTAAGCTCTTTATCTGTTGGCCAGTAATAAACAGGTTTCAGACTGGCACTTTGTGTATCACTGCTCTAGAGAGTGTCAGAGACAGTGGCAGAGATCTGTGGCAGAGATCCCATACTGGTCTCTGAAGAGTCTGGCTTCTGAACACCCTCTGTTCTAGTATCAGTCAAGCATTGAGACTAATGACAGAGTTGCCATCAGCCCGATTTCTTCTTTACCTCCTAAATCCTATGACTCCTGTCTGGTAAGATTTAGCATGTTTGATACTTAGCAGAGGCTCAGATGACATCCTAGCCAATATCTTGAGTCCACTGGAGTTTTTTAGACTTAGGGGAAAGGTTTCTAAAACCAAGGAAATAACATAGGTGGCTATTCCTGAACAAGTCCTATGAACTGACATTTGCTTAAGCCCCAAGTCAACCTTGATTTATGTGTTGGTGGTTTTGACCCTAGAGAGTTAGAGGTTTGAAATGTTGTCAAGGGAACTATAAACCTAAACAAAGTTCTCTTCTTTCTGCAGGTTTTGGACCACACATGTTCCACCCAATGGGACCACCTCCTCCTTTCATGAGGGCTCCAGGACCAATCCACTATCCTTCTCAGGACCCTCAGAGGATGGGAGCTCATGCTGGAAAACACAGCAGCCCCTAGCACATTATCACCACTGTGAAGCTCTGTGGAAGAAAGGGCACTTAAAAATCCAAGTAAATCTTGGAATAAATATATTTTTCCTTCCCTGTAGTTTCCATGGTAGCTGAATGAGTTCAGATGTGGGCAGAGACCAACAGCCCTGCTTTCCTACACATATTCAAAGGATCAACGGACTTCAAATAAGCTGCCGTTAGCACATCTGATTACTACTATAACATGACTAATACAACCTAATGCCTGCTCCCCTTACCTGTATGGGGGACAAGCGGATGAGTAAATTGGAATGTCCGATGGAGTTACCATCCCAATTACATGTTCATTTTGTACCTTTTGAGGGGAGAAAAATTGACCTGCGGTAAAATTTGACCATTTTTACGTCCATTGGGTATTTTTGTTTTTATCACCTAAAAAAAAGATTACTAGTACTAATCATTGTAGTGGCCTAAGTGTGATTAATTCTTTTGAAGTCACACTCTCAGAAAGACAAGTAGAAACCAGCCCCAACAGAGCCCAGATCTTTTCTTTCCTGTCATTTTCCTCCGTTATAATAAGGAATCTGATAGGTTTACTTCTGCATGCCAGCAAAACAGAAGACAAAAATATTTTTATTCCTATCAATTGGATAGAAACACAAATTTCATGGAGCTGTGTTATCACTGAAGAAACCTGGTGTCTGGGATGAAATTAAAGAACTTCCTGTAAAACACTTTCTTTAACAAACTGAGATGAAAAGTATTGGAGTGTTTGAATGGAAGACGTATGACCTACAACTGCACCTCTGATCTTCAGCATTCACCTTCGTGTGTCTTCAGCGTCTCATTGTAATTCTCTGCTTCTGTTTGGTCTTAGAATGTTTGGATATAACTGAATTGTAGACGGTAAAGGAAACTTGATGTTGTGTTGTGTTTTTTGTTTTTAAATAATTAAAACGGGTCAATTTTCCAAATGTTGTGGGGTTATTCCTAGTTTTCTGTTTTCTTAATCTTTTGGTAGTTGAACTTGAGGTCAGTGGAAGTTAGAAATGAGTTGTACACTAATGGAAATCATTTTAATCTTGCTTTAGTTTAGACTCTTTTAATTTTTATTTCCATATCCATTCTGCGATGGTGAAAAAGACCCAGGCCTGCCTTCCTTAGTACATATTTCAAAGATTGATTATGAAACTGAAATAAGATAGTCTACAGCACTTGGCACAAGCCCTGGCATGTGGTGGGTCATAAATGGTAACATGAAAAAGAGATCTAGCCCAGTGCTAGGGCATGAATCTGTAGTCCCAGCTACTTGGGAGGCTCAGGTGGGAGGATTGCTTAAGGGCAAGGAATTCTGGGCTACTGGAGTGCTATAATGATGGCACCTATGAGTAGCTTTTGCACTTAAGCCTGAACAATACAGCAAGACTCCATCTTTAAAGAAAGTAACATAGAATTTATTTTTGGAGACAGTCTCACTGTGTCACCCTTGGTAGAGTGCTATAATATCATAGCTACAGCAGCCTCAAACTCTTGGGCACAAGTGATCCTCTTGCCTCAGCCTCCTGAGTAGCTGGGATTACAGGTGCCCATCACAATGACCAGCTATTTTTATTTATTTTTTTAGAGACAGTCTCAAGCTGTCACCTTGGATAGAGTGCTGTGGCATCACAGCTCACAGCAACCTCAGACTCTTGGGCTTAGGTGATGCTCTTGCTTCAGCCTCCCAGGTAGCTGGAGCTACAGGCACACGCCAAAAATCTCTGGGCTATTTTTTTTTGTTGGAGTTGTTTTAGCAGCCCTGGGCCAGGTTTGAACCCGCCAGCCTCAGTGTATGTGGCTGGCGCCCTACCCACATAGCTATAGGCACTGCCCATGCCAGCTATTTTTAGAGATGGGGTCTTGCTCTTCAGGCTGGTCTCAAACTCCTGAGCTCCAGCAGTCTGCCTGCTTCAGCCTCCCTGAATGCTAGGATTACAAGGCAGGAGCTACCACATCTGACAATAACAGAATTTATTTAATTATTTTTTTTTTATTTGAGACAGTATCGTTATGTTGCCCTCAATAGTGTGTTATGGCGTCACATCTCACAGCAACCTCAAACTCTTGGGCTTAAGTGATTCTCTTGCGTCAGGCTCCCAAGTAGCTGGGACTATAGGCACCCACTAGGATGCCCAGCTATTTTTTGGTTGCAGTTGTTCAGCTGGCCTGGGCCAGGTTCAAACCCACCACCCTCAGTGTATGTGGCTGGTGTCATAACCACTGTGCTATGGGCGCTGAGCCAATAACAGAATTTAAAAGCCACCCTTCTTAGGGATATTGGCAAAATTTATCATAAATCCATTTTTCCTGAAGCTTATTTCAAGTCACTTTTATCTAAAATATGTACTTCTGAGGCAGATATGTCCCATATGACATCTGTTTTAGCTTCTTTGCAGAATGTTTCTCTAGAGTCTCATCTCCTTTTTTTTAAGATTTAAAAATTAATTTAGAAGCACTTGGGAATTGTATTTTATTGCTATAATGCCAAATGTGAAGCAAGGTAGAGTACTTCAAATATTTTTCCATGCTTTTGAGTGTTTTTTATTTTGTTTGCCTACTTTTGAGCATGTAAACAATTTTCAGCCAATTTGTGAATAAGAAATGGATTTTACAGGTAGCATTTTAATAATTGCTAGATTCAATGGTTTATATATACATGTACATACATAAATATATGACTATCTGTGTATTCTTTTTTGGAGAACAGATTGTAACATGCTTTGGTTATGAATTTTGTACAAACAAACTGACCAAAAATTGAAGCACAGAATAAGTATGCAGTTCATCTTCTTAAATCAGAATTATGAGCCGGGCACGATGGCTCAGGCCTCTACTTCTAGCACTCTGGGAGACCGAGGTAGGAGGATCCTTAAACTCAAGTTTGAAACCAGCTTCAGCAAGAGTGAGACTCCATCTCTACTAAAAATAGAAAAATGAGCTGGCTATTGTGGTGGGTGCTTGTAGTCCCAGCTCCTCAGAAGGCTGAGGCAGAAGGATTGCTTCAACCCAGGAGCTTAAGATTGTTGTGAGCTGGGCTGATGCCAGTGGCACTCTAGCCAGGGTGACAGAGCAAGACCCTGTCTTAAAAAATATAGGCTGGGTGCAGTGGCTCAAGCCTATAATCCCAGCACTCCAGAAGGCCAAGGCAGTGGATTACCTGAATTCAGGAGTTCGAGACCATCCTGAGCAAAAATGAGACATTGTCTCTACAAAAACCAGAAAAACTTGGGGTTGTGGCAGGTGCCTGGAGTCCTAGCTACTGAGGAGCGTGAGGCAAGAGGATTACTGAAGCCCAAGAGTTTGAGGTTTCTGTGAGTTATGATGCTACAGCACTCTACCAAGGCTGTCTCAAAAAAAATATTGGGGTGGTGCCTGTGGCTCAGTGAGTAGGACGCTGGCTCCATATACCAAGGGTGGCAGGTTCAAACCCAGCCCTGGCCAAACTGCAACAAAAAAATAGCTGGGTGTTGTGGCAGGTACCTATAGTCCCAGCTACTCGGGAGGCTGAGGCAAGAGAACCGCCTAAGCCCAAGAGCTGGAGGTTGCTGTGAGCTGTGATGCTACAGTACTCTATTGAGGGTGATAAAGGGAGACTGTCTCTTAAAAAAAAAGTGTGTGTGTGTGTGTGTGTGTATATATATATATATATATATTTGTCTGAAAATCTATTTTGCTCTCACTCTTCAAAGATATTTTTCCATTACTGCTGAAAAGTGTTGCTATTTAGTGTTTGGCATTTTCATTTTATTCTCCATATCATTTAACTTATTTCTCACATTTTCCATCTCTATGATACATTATGGGCACTTTAAGTTCACTAATTCTTTCTTCAGGTGTGTCTAATTTACTATTAATCAATTTTTTTAAAGGAGAGATTATTTTGGTAAAATATGACATATATAGAGAAGTATATACCACAGAGATACTAACTTAAATATTTTGAAGTGTCCATGTATGCAACAATTACCCAGGCCTAGAAACAGTAACCCTGGAAGCATTTTTTTTTTTTTTTGAGGTAGTCTTACTTTGTCACCTTCGGTAGAGTGCTATGATGTCGCAGCTCACAGCAACCTCAAACTCTAGGGCTTATGCAATTCTCTTGCCACAGCCTCCCAAGTAGCTGGGAGTACAGGCTCCTGCCACAATGCCCAGCTATTTTTAGAAATGAGGTCTCAAGGGGCGGCGCCTGTGGCTCAAGGAGTAGTGTGCCGGCCCCAAATGCCAGAGGTGGTGGGTTCAAACCCAGCCCTGGCCAAAAAAAAAAAAAAAAAGAAATGAGGTCTCTCTCTGGTTCAGGCTGGTCTTGAACCTGTGAGCTCAGGCAATCCACCGCCTCAGCCTCCTAAGTGCTGGGATTACAGGCAAGAGCCACTGTGCCCAGTGACCCTGGAAGCATTTTATGTGCTCTTCACATTCACAAATACTTTCCTCCTCCCCAAAGTTGTCACTACTCTGAGTTTTGTACTGTCTTTCCTTGCATCAGTAAACATATTTGTGGTTATCTGGCTTCCTTTGCTTGTTCCCAAAACATCCATGTTGTTGCATGAAACTAGTTTATTCATGTTCATCCTTGCTAATGTCAGGTCTCTCAATATTTTGACTATTCTTAGTCCTTTTCATTTCCATCACTATATACAATTTAATTTATAGAAAGAATAAAACCAGACAAAAGTACAGAGTTTCCTATAAAGAACTTGTTAGGTCCCTAACTACAAAGGCTAATGACTTGTTTTGTTTTTTAATTTTAATTTTTTTAAAAATTTTTTTGTAGAGACAAAGTCTCAATTTATTGCCCTCAGTAGAATGCTGTGGCATCACAGCTCACAGCAACCTCCAACTCCTGGGCTTCGGTGATTCTCTTGCTTCAGCCTCCCAAGTAACTTGGACTATAGGCACCCGCCACAACACTCAGCTATTTTTTTATTGCAGTTTGGCCAGGGCCAGGTTTGAACCTGCTACCCTTGGTATATGGGGCCAGCGCCCTACGCACTGAGCCACAGGCACCCACCCATGACTTGTTTTTTCAGGATCCAAATTTGTTGTGGAATAAAGCAGTGAGATACAAAACCATATGTGTATTAATAGTAAAATTCCTTTAAGACAAAAACATACCTACATACTTATACATGTATATGCATGTACATATTTATTCAAATAATTCTAGAATTCTAGAAGAAGCAACCATCACTGGTGGTTCCCTCTGGCATGTGGGATTGGGGCAGAGCACAGGAGGGTGGGAACGTGTGTGTATGTCCATGGGAGGGGCTACATGGGCAGGTATTTTTACATTTTACTTCTGGTTTGTCATTCTTAATTTTTACATTCCTTTTTTTTTTCTTTTTCACAACATCGGCAAAAGTTACATCAGAAGCAGAAAGAAATTAGGATCCTTTTGGGGTGCTGCAGTCTCCCCGTCAGGCTCTCTTCCACACCTGGCAGCCGCAGGTACCTTCCCAAGCACATCAGAACTGACCAGAGGCAACTCAAGTCCTCTCTTCCACTTTTCAGACACGTTAATGGTTGGTCTCCAGTTCATGGAAAGCTCATGCAGGCTTTAAAGGCAGCCCCAAAATTCAGGAGAACACATTGATGGCATGTAATTATAAGAGTCAGGCTGCTGTCCCCTTAGGACTCAGAAGAGAAGTGAAACTCCGGAGCAAAAAGAAAAGGCAATCCCTGTCCCACCACCCTGGGAACTGACCGGACTCCTGGCCTTCCTCATCTCCCTGAGAGTGAAAGCAAGAGACGGAGGAAGGCCAGGCAGGAGGTGATTCTCACCCACAGACAGCTGGCAGAGGTTTTCCTTTAGATTTCAGCTTTCCTGGCCCCCGTGACACCTCAACAGCCTGCTTCTCAAGCTGCATCCATGGCAAGCACATCATTTCCAACCCAGAGTAATAGTTGCATGAAGCCCAACATCAACTGAGCCCTTACTATGACATCTGCACTGTGCTCCCAACGTCCCTATCAAGGAGCCTCCATACTGCATCAAACAGATGGAGAAATAGCGGCTGAGAGATGTATAGGGACTCACTCCAGTCTACATGGCTAGCAGTGGCAGAGTTAGAACCATCCCATCCAGCTGGCTCCCCAGCCTGCACTCCTGATTTCTAACCCCCAAGACAGGGCACTGTGATCAGGTGGTTCCAGAGGGAGTGGGCATGGGCTTGGTCACCTAGGGCAGTGAAGAGACATCCAGTGGAGTCAGGCATGGTCCCATTTTGACTCTACCCCTTTTGAGCTTGAATATCTGTATCTGTAAAATATCTTTCTCTCAAGATTGTACTGAGAATTAGAAATAAGATATAGTAAAGAACCTACTACTAGCCCAAACACCAAGGCACTAAATAAAAAGTAGCTATTACCACCACCACCCTAATCCTCCTCATCATCATTTGAACTAAGGGGCCTGCCCAGAATGGAGGGTGGAAAGAAGTCTTAATAGGTGCCCCACTTTGTACTATAAGGTGCCCCGTGGGTGGTCCCTTCTCCCCATCCCCATGGCCTGCAGACTTTCCGGCACCTGGCATTATTCTTTGATCTGCACCTCACACAGCAATCAGCAAGACCCATTGCTAAAACCTTCCCCATTTCCTTAACAAAGAAGCCCACCTTCCTCTGGCCCTCACCCACTCCTTTAACATAGCCTTCCTCCTTCTCCAAAACACCCTACACCTGTTCTCAATTCCCCACCTTTGCACATACTGGTCCACTCTCCAGGAATGCCCTCCCCTGTGCCCTCTTCTTCTTCTTTTTTTTTTTTTTGGAGACGGAGCCTCAAGCTATCCCCCTGGGTAGAGTGCCATAGCATCACAGCTCATAGCAACCTCCAACTCCTGGGCTCAAGCGAGTCTCCTGCCTCCACCTCCCAAGTAGCTGGGACCACAGGCGCCCGCCACAATGCCCGGCCATTTTTTGGTT
>CAUYQV010099998.1:0-48246 GCA_963574575.1 Galagoides demidoff | reverse complement strand
GGTTGCTATGAGCTGTGATGCCATGGCACTCTACCCAGGGGGATAGCTTGAGGCTCCGTCTCAAAAAAAAGAAAAAAGAAATGCATAGCCTCAGGCCCCCTCCTGGATCTTCAGAATCAAAATCTACATTTTCCCAAACTTCCTAGGATTAGGTGTATGCACAGTGGGTTTGAGAAGCCCTCCTGCTGAAGTTCCCTGAGGTGGAAGAGGAAACAGCTTAGGTTCTGGTGTTGAGCTGCGGTCCTCTCTAGAAATGTGTGTGTAATAATAGGGGGAATCTTAAGGAGCCCCAATCGATAGCACCCCTATTTATCACAGGATTGGAAGACACAGAAGTGCGACAGGTAGAGACCTGTTTTCAGGTAGAGACCTATCTTCCTCCCTAGAAATCCTTCCACACAGGCTCCACCCCTGTCTGTGGGGGCTGGGGTTGGGGAGAACCTCCCCAGTCTGTTTTCACGCACATGGCGAGCAGAAGATGGACTCTGCACAAGAGTCCAAGAGACCAAGATTTCACCTTGATAAACTAATATTTGGTAGTGTTACTTTTCTCTGTAACTATTACATGGAACCTTGGAATGAGAGGGGCTTCTTCGCACCCAGTCATGGCTGCACTAGAGTGGGAAGTGTCTCCCCAACCCTAGCCCCCTGCAGACAGGGGCAGATTTCTAGGGAGAAGGATACATCTGAGAGCTCCCAAAAGGAAGGAAGAGGAAGAGGCTACATCTGCCTGGTTTCTCCTTCCAAACTCAGCAACTCACCAGGTCACTGGTAAATATGGGCATGGAGACAAGACAGGAGTGCACAGCTATTAGAGCTGCCTCCCCAAGGTAGGAAACATTTCCCCATGTGAATCATTCCTGCCAGTGAGGGGAGTACCACCAACTGTGTGGTAGCGCTCAAATCACAGCAGGAGTCCATCTGCAAGGAGTATCCCGCAATCCCACAGTTCTAATACCCAACAAGCATCAGAACACCCTGAGAACTGTCACAGAATGTGGTTTCCTGAACCCCAACCCTAGGGGATTCAGATTCAGTTGGCGTAAGATGGGGTGAAGATCAAACAGGCCTGAAATTGTACAGCATTCTAGTGAAAAACTGATTGATATCTTGGTCCATTCAGTGGTTTAGGCAGGATATTCCCTAAACCAGAGAGAGTGGGCACCCAGCAAGCCTCTTTTGGTTGCAAGTTGCAGAAACCAGCCTCAAAGAGGAAATGTCTTATTGAACAAAGGGCAAAGGGCACGTGTTGGGAAGGGAGGAACTGGCCCGGGGCACTGGAACCTGGAACATGGAGGACACCAGGGTGCGCCCTCTCCAGCTATCATTTCTGCTCCTCGGTGTTTTCACGCACATAGTGAGCAGAAGATGGACTCTGCACAACTCTTAATGGTATTTTGTCTCAGGACACTAAAGACAGATCAGTGCTCTTTTACTCCCAATTCCAAAGAATTTGATTGATCCAAGGCAGGTCAGCTGTCCCCACCAGGTTCAGGCTATAGTCACAGGGCCATCCCTCCATCTCTGCAGACGTGTTGGAGGGAGGATAATTCTCAGATGATGGGTGGATAGCTTCAGAGTCTAGGAGAGGCTGCAGTCCCGTTTTCATATTTTTAATATTGTTTTTCTCAAATAGCCAAAGAATAAAAAAGAAAACTTTGCAACCTTCAGTGTCTAATAACAATTTTGAGAATTTTTCTCATTTATCCTTTCTCATTGAAGTATCAGTTGTAGTGAAATCCCCAAGATGGTGCCTCCCCTGTTTACATCATCAGAGATCTGGACTCGTTTGGAGAGGCTGTTTGTCTTAAGTGGCTCGCTCTCCCAGGTGCCCTAGCCCTCTACGTTCTTCTTTCTAGGGTGAAGAGGGTTCTATTCCAAGGAGTCTCTTTCTAGGAGTGAATACCAAATCCACTTTATGTTGAATTTTATTTTGTCATGAATGTGTCCACCTATTAGACTGCAAGTTCTCCCACAGTCAAGATCGGATGTCACTCATCCTACACTGTGACACTCCTAGTACAGGAGCCAGCTCAGAGTGTTTGTTGAGTTTAGGAATGAACGAGAGACATTGTTCTTCCAAAAGTGATGTGTTAATAGCTTGTGTGGTGAGAAGTTGCTGTGTGCTAGCTAGTGATGTCAGAAGACAGTCCCAAAATTCAGGATTGCTGTGTCCTTCTGAATGGAGAGTCCATGGGCACCTCATTAGGGGTCAGGGAAAGGGAGGGGGAACTCTCGGAGATTTGGCAGCGTGAGAAGCAATACCTAGGAGTCAGGATGGCTGCCCCACAGCTCACCAATTAACTTCTCCTCCAGGCCCCCTACTTCCCTTAGCATCCATGTCTGTCTCCGTCTGCTCAGACTCCTGCCTCTTAATACAAGATGTGCTTGAGTCATGGGAACCAGGTGTCTTCCTTCTCAGAGACGCCCACGGGCAGTTGTCATAGGGACATCACAGGGAGAGGAGATACAGAGACCCTTTATGAATGTTTGTTTTAATTGCAGTAAAACAAAACTTTAGCCTTAACAATCTATCATTCCACTAAAATAATCAATATTACAGGGTTCAAATATTGTTATCATGACAGTGTTTTATTCTAAAAGTGTATTTCCCTACATTTTCTAACTTCTAAAATAATAAAAAATAGCTTCAGCATGACAATTGCCTGACATAAATGAAAACCCAATTTAATAAAATGGCAGTTTGTGAATTTAAATGGAAACAAATATTTGACATGCTTTATTTAAATTAATTTGCTACAGATACTCTGCTGTTTCAAGAGCAGTAGAGCTTTGTTTTATTGTTTGTTCACTGCGCTGGGCTCTGAGGCTTGCTGGTAAAGAAACAGAAGCTAAGGGATCCAGGGAGGCCCAGTGCTGAGAGTCTCACAGGCCCACACCATGGTTCTGTTGGCAATAAAACCTGGCTGAATTTGGGAGGAAGTTGTATTAAAAAACCTACTATATCTACTTTTGCAAGGCAAGAGTGGGATATTCACCTCTATGTTGGTGGTGTTTTTGCCACATAAACATCTGGGTTTTTTTTTTAGTACTTCTAAGCCAGCCTCAATGTGCATCTATATCAATTCTAAACTGAACAATTTATGGAGGCATTGAAAAAAAAATCCTTTCTAAACTTTCTAGAAAAACAACCTGCCAATTCCAGGATGCTAATACTATACTTCAAGGGGAAAATGAGGCATGGATATGTATCATTAAATTACTATCCAGTCCTTTAAGGAAAACTTCATTAACTCCTGTATTTATAGAATAAACTTGATTTGAGATGAACAAATAATACCATTTTGATTTGATATTCCAGATGCGAATCTAATTTCTTCCTTTGATAGCTTCCTGAATCAGTAATTTGTAGATCCATTTAAGAATTTTCCAACAGCTTATACTTATAGGAATTGTATTTGACTATGGTTAGTATTTGTGTTACCTGGTCACTAACAACATGTTACAATGGCCTCTGTCCTAGAATCTTTATTTGTTTTTATTTTTTGTTTGTTTGTGGTTTCTAGGAGAAAGTCTTCACAGTTCTTAAGATTAATGCACTTTGAAAATAGGGGTATGATTTATAGACGAAATGAAGAAACTGGACCTAGGAGGGGAAAACCTAAATACATTTTTAAAAAGAATCTTACATGCACAAATGCATACCATAAAGCCTGTCTCCACTATTTGGAAAACTTTAGTTTCATTTACTAAAGAAGAATATTTAAATTTATAATACAAGATGAACTCCGATCCAGAGATCTCTACATTTGACAAAGCATCCATTCTTTATTGGGTAGAAAGAGTTTAGATACAGCCCTGTCAAACAAATACCAGAGAATGTGAATTTTTAGCCCTCTGGGTTTACAGCTGAGCCCTCCCAAGTCACTGAGTAGATGGAAAAACACCCCTTTCTGGAAGCCTGTCCTCTGTACTGGCTTCTTCTTACCCTGGGAGTTGATTATCAGAGGTGGGGCAGTTTGGAAGTGCCATGAACAAACGCTGGAAAGTGAAGGAGTGGGCGGGGGAGGAATTCTGCAGGTGCCCAGGCAGCTGTGAAATAAACAGAAAGGAGATAAGAGCCTACAAACTCAGTAGGCAGGAGAAAAACTAGACTCAGAATGTAGTGGATTACATTTTTCTCAAAGATAACCAGGGAACAGGCTTTATCAACCAAAGACCATTTTCTCTTCCATCTAGAAATTCAAAAAGAAAAGAGAAAAGGATCAGTTCTACAGCAAAGTTCAGCTTAAGTAACCTTACCAGGTAATTGAAAAGAAAGCTTTCAAGTGTTTGGTCAAAAACTTATTTATTTATTTATTACTGTTATCAAAAAAAAAAGAAAGAAAGAACCCTGGTGGAAGGAAGGACCATATGTGTCCTTTGAGGGCAGGTTCAGAGAAACCTAGAATTGGAGAATTGGAAACAATTGCCCCAGCAAAGTGGTAGCCCTGGTTTTCCAGAAGGAAACAAGGAAGTTCTTTCACGTTAATTCCTTAGTCTGTGAAGAATATCTACTTACTTTTCTAATATGGTATTGGCCTTGAAAGAACTGCAATCTATTTCTGGGGCTGGGACTGTTTCACATCATTAGGAAACAAGGTAAGATGTTTTCTGTTTCTGTGCTCACTCACACAGTACTGTAGGAATTAGAAGGGAGAGTGCTAGGGAGTTAGTGGTCTGGAGTACATAATGGTACTACTTATGTATAGCTAAGGAATGAGTTAACCCAGACTAAGGTGTCTGAAAATGACAATCTCCTATTACCTTGCAGTTTTCGAGGGCCAGGAATCTGGAAGCAGCTTAGTGGGCTGGTTTAGGCTCAGAGTCTCTTGCAGGGGCTGAGGTTATCTCAAGGTAGAAATGGAAGATCCACCTCCATGATCACTCCTGGGGTTGATGGAAGGGCTCCTCACCATGTGGGCAGAGCATGGCAGCAGGCTTCTGCCAGAGCCATCTGAGAGTCCCAAGACAGAAGCCACAGTCTTTTTATAACCCAATCTCAGAAGTGACACTCTATCATTCCTGCCATATTCTACTTGTTAGAAATGAGTCAATAAAGCTAGCCCATGCTCTAGGGGAGGGAATAACACAAAGGTGTGAGTAACAGAAAGTGGGGTCACTGAGGGCCATTCTAAAGGCTGCCCACAACAGTAACCAAAGGTATTGTATCTTTTGTTGTAAATAAAATTTACAAATTTTATTCACATTACAAATTTATTTACAAACCTGTTGTTGTAAATAAATTTTATTGAACCACAGCCACACGATTTGTTTCCCTGTTGACTATGGCTGTATTTGTGTTACAACCGTAGAATTGAGTAGTTGCAACAGAGATTGGGTAATCCACAAGCTTAAAGTACGATTATCTAAACTTTTAGAGAAAGTGATTCTCAACCTTCCTAATGCCAAAGCCCTTTAATATAGTTCCTGTGGGTCACGACTCACAGGTTGAGAACTGTTGTTCTAGAGCAATGCTTTTCAAAATTTATGTTTATATGAACTACCTGGACATATTGTTAAAAATGTGGATTCTCATTCATTAGGTCCAGAAAGATCCTGAAATTCTGCATTTTTAGCATGCTCTCAGGTGCTGCTGCTGCTGCTGCTGGTCTAGGACCACACTTTGAGTAGCAAAGTTCTGGCAGCCCTTGAGGAAGGAGAAAGTCTCATGTCAGTATGGAGGACCTTCTGTGTAGGGGGACATGGCATGAAAACCTTTGAGGAAGAGGAAAGGCCTGGCCCTTAGAGTGAGAGAAATAGGATTAGGCTGTCTGGGGCAGAGTAAAGCACATGGTCCTATTCTCCCCATAAGGAGCAATTACGGAGAACAACACCAGTTAGCCTTACGACAATAGAGAAAACAATATAGTTTTAGTTCTTACTTCAGAACACATACAGTCTTTTAAAAAAAAATGATAAGACTATAGCCAATTGGTCATACAACAAAAACATGAACATTGAAAAAGAGAAAAATGGATAGGAACAAATAGGTAAAACAAAATTGGTAGACATTTATCTAAATAAATGCCCACTGTGCATCCCTGATGTGCCAGGTGCTGGGGATACTCGGGCTGGACAGAGACATGTACATACATTGGGGTGATGCATTGTGATAAGTATTTTAATGGAAATATTTGTCAGAAAACAAAGAGAAGGGACTTTGAAGGGTGGATAGGAGTTCATTTTGCTGGGTGGATGGAGAAAGCATTTGAGGCTGAGGAATATAGAAGCCAGAGAGAGTAAGACTGAGGTAGAGATTATACAGGCCTGAAGCATGAGGTGTGTATGAGCTAGGGGCTGGGAAGAGAGGAAAAGGGGGCCAGGCTTGAGGTTGACAGACTGGGAACTGAGGCTGTCAACGGCCTCAGACGCTGCAGGAGCCCTCTCCGACTCCATCCTCGATCAGAAGAGATAACTCACACAGCACTCCTGGCACATGTGAGTGCTCAATTATCATTAGTTGTAGTTCTATTTTAGAAAGACGACTCTGATGGCAAAGACTTTCATATCTGGAAAAGCAGAAAGACAGAGGACCATTGTTCATGTGGCCTGCAGGTGAACTAGTCTTTGGGATCCTTGAAGTTGGGATTCCTACGCAACACACAAAAGTTCACGGAACACGGCGGTTGCCCTGGTAGCATCTCCATCCAGTTAGCTTTATCCCCTCTCACAGGCCTTGCCCCTCCAGCAGGGCTCTCCTACCACTGCTGAGGAGGCGACGGCTGCTGAGCTGTCGTGGCTGTCCTCATCCATGGAGCAGCAGCAAGGCCTTGGCAAGCCCTGAGCAGTGAACCTGAGAGGAGACTTTGTGTATGTCCCACTAGGACGTGGCTGTGCTTCTAGCCCTCTAAGCTCCACATTCCCTGCCGTGGCAGGCACCCCTGCTGTACTGTTGTGGTGTCTCCACCTTAGACAAGCTTTGAGGGCAGGGACTGTGTCTGGTTCATTCTTGGCACTTAACCTGTCCCTGGGCCCAGAGTGGGTACCAAGCAAATCTGCATCAAATGAGTAAATGAACGAAAATGGGGTCAATGATTTTTCCTTTCTCATTGTTTGTTGTGAAGATTATATTGGTTTGCTTGGGCTCACATAGCTTGGGTGTCTTAAACAACAGAAATTTCTTTTCTCACAGTTCTGGAGGTTGGAAGTCCAAGATCCAGGTGTTGGCAGGATGAGTTTCCCTGGGGCCTCCCTGCCTGGCCTGCAGATGGCCTCTTCTCTGTGCACATGTGTGTCCTTTCTGTGTGTCCTTTCCAAGTGTCCTAATCTCTACTTATAAAGAGGCCAGTCAGATTGGAGTAGGGCTTGCCCTAATGGCCTCATTTAATTATCTTTTTAAAGGCCCTGTTTCTAAAAATAGTTATATTTTGAGGTACCAGGCCTTAGGCTTCAACATAATCGATTTTGGGGGGACAAAATTCAGGTCCTAACAAGAATTAAATGAGCTATACATTATTTAGAATGGTTGCCTAGAATATAGTGCCACAGAAGTGCTCCAGATTACCTCAAACAATTTGGAAGGAAAATCTAGAAAGCACATTATTTGTTCTGAACCAGTATTATAGAGGGGCACTCTAGACTCAGCACCTTTTTAAATGTGTTACCTCTTAATGTACACAGCTATCATTTAATAAAAACAAAACCAAACCAAAAAAAAGGTTCTATGCCCAAACGCAGTCACTTTCTGAACTACTGTGGGTTAGGGCATCACTGCATGAACTCCTGAGGGGACCCAGTCCAGCCCATGACTTGGAAGTTTCCTGACCAAATCTTAAGGAGGAGTGGACCCCACACTGGAGGAGGGAATAGTGCAGTGTCATTTTCCTGGGGAGGGGACTCACCCTCAGGACACAGGCCGACAGGCAGGAATGGGTGGCACACTGGATGGACAGGAAGATGGCAGCAGTGTCCAGAGTGAGTGGAGACATGAGCTCCCGGGATCCCCCGGAGGCTGTGCGCATGGCTGACCTCTGCTCAGGTGGAAGAGTTATCTGTCCGCGGGAAACCCAGTGTCTCCCCGAGGAAGCAGGTACTCACGGTGCCCACTGCCCAGCATCGCGACGCATAAAGAGCTAAGACTGAGGAGTACTCTGCGCCAGGCCTGGGAAAAGCAGCCCTTTATTGAACACTGATGGAGGGAAAAGCAACAGCTGGAACCACAATCATGAAATATTAAAGATGCTAGTTGAACCATCCAACCCAAGGGAGGTTTTTCACCCTAGAAAATGAAACCTCCTCCAGGGACCAGTTCCAATCTAGGATGAGCATCGTGACGAGCAAAGCAGGTGAGGACATCCAAAGAATCCCTCCCCGTGCTCCCACCCCAGCCCATCGCAGCGTCCACCATGAAGGCTACACCTTGGGTAGGGATTGCAGAGGCTGCAGCACTTTGTGAACCTGTAAACGTGGCATCTTGTCCAGAGGGTATTCCACCATGGGCCTGGCTCCAATTTCCCGTGGGCTGCCTGTAACAGATCACCTCAGAAGGCAGGCATCACTTAGACATTTCTGCCTGCCTCCTCCTTCTTTCCTCTTGGTCTCCTCCCGCCCCCCAGGATCTGTTACAGGAGTTTCATTCCCTTTAATTTACTCTCTGCAAATTGCTCAGCATGAATACTGTTATTCCATGGCTCCGTGCATGGCAGGTCATGAGATTTCAGCCCACACGCTCTGCACGCAGGACTCGTTCTGCTGGGAGGGAGCTGCCCTTGTGGAATGGAAGCGGGGACTCTCATGCCCCAGGCCCAAGGCACCTTGTGAAATGCCTAATCACATGGCTTCTTGTTTGCACAGGGATTTACAGCTTCCAGAAGACAATCATCCCCACAGTTCATTTACATAAATACCATAAAAGACGTAATACTTTTCATCTGTACAGCTTTTTCCGTTTACCACGTGCTCCCACATATATTACCTAATTTCTAGGTAATATATAATAATATGGAGATTCCTTCCACATGAATAGTGGTATTACAACCCATTACTGAAAAAGAACATGGGCCTGCCGGGTCCTTATCCTCTGAGAGCCCGGGTGCCAGCCCTGTCCTTGGCTGGGATCCATCCTTAGGGCCCATTGCTATTGAAAGGCAGCCTTCTGGAGGTGCCTTCAGCTGTGCATTCTCATCTTAGAGATTTTCTCTTCCTTCAGCCACGTGCCCAGGGCTCTGGTCTCCTAGTCATCCCCAGCAATACTCAGAGCCAGTTCATAAGAACCCACATGCACTGATGCCCAACTGTAGCTGGGCATCCTGCTTTCTCTAACCCACACATTGGCCAGCCTGGAAACTTAGGGCAGGATGAGCATATGCTGGCCACATTTCAAGACCCTGTGTCTAGTACTCAAGTCCTGCTCCAATAGTTGGGGGATGATTTTAGAACTCCTCAAAAAACTTCCAGGATGCCCTTGACCCAGGAGGTCCAATCCATCCTTGGTGATCTTCATCGGGTGCACATGATCAAGTCCTCCCGACCTTCCACTCCTTCCTACCCTTCAACTTTATACACCAACCAAACTAGTATACTTACTCTACCCAGAAGTTCAGTAGTCTCACCTCATCTGCACTACTCTCTCTGTCCATAACCCTCTCCCCTCATCTTCTGTTATGCTGTTATTCAATGTTTTAGACTGGTTTTCCCGGAAACAGATTCTGAGCCAGGAATTGCAGGCAGGTTTATGAGAGAGAACTCTCTGGGGATGGACCAGCAAGGAGGCGAGAAAGGCAAGACTGAGCAGGGGGCTGGAGGGAAAGCTGACTCATAATGTGGGTTTAACCAAGGTCTGGGTTGACCCTCCAGGAAGCCCTGGAGGTGGGATGACCCATCCGAATTGTCTCAGATTAAGGTGGGGAGCCAGGCCTTCTTATCCCTGCAAAGATACAAGAAAGGGGGAGGCTGTGTGGGGACGCTCCCTCTGGCCCAGGGCAATTCTCAGGGAGAGGAGGCAGCTGTGAGCTGTGGCAGCCAGTCTTCCCAGCACAGGTTCTGTGTGTGTGTCCTGGCGAGGCGTCTGAACAGAGCACTCCAGTATTCACTCACCAGCACTTCCCGAACTTGGCTGCATACTAGGATCACTGGGAAAGCTTTTAGACCAGTGGTTTTCAACCTTCCTAACACCGTGATATATTTTCATTGTTACAAAGGGGTCGTAACCCACGGGTTGAGAACTGCTATTTTAGATATTCCAATATTCAGGCAAACCCCATATACCATTTAAATTAGACTCCCACCCCAGACACCCTAGGTACTGAGAATGTTTAAGTTTCCCCAGGTGATTCCAATGTGCAGGAAAGTTAGGAACTCACTGCTCTGTGCTTCAGGAATCAATGGAGAAACCACTTGACCCTCAGAAGCTCCCCCTGGCAGCTGTACTGTGTTCCCCCCCTTGGGCCCCTGTACTACGACCTCTCCTAGCTCCTCCACATGGAGCTATAATTGCCCATTGTCTGTACCCACACCAGACTGACCCCCTTGAGGACAGGGTCTGTGCTCTGGTCCTCACTGTGACCCACCTATTAGCACAGTGACTCACAGCATTGAATATATGATTGAAAATATGAATGCATGGGTGAATGAGCCAATATATCAATGAATGATTGACATAGGCATGTTTATGTGAAAAAGAAAGGGAAATGAAGAAGCCAGTAAAGGAAGGAATATAGGAGAAAGCTAAGAAAGAAAGGAGGAGATCAGGGAGGTCTACCAACTTGCTGTCCTTAGCTACAATGTGTTTGTCTTCTATAGCTGTGTAACAAATTATAACAGACTTAGGGGCTTTAGATGACATGCATCTATTATCTCAAGTTTCTACAGGTTAGGAGTCTGAGCATGGGTCCTCTATTCAGAGTCTCACAAGGCTGTAAGCAATGTCGCAGCTGGGTGGAGTTCTGGTCTGGAGCTCAGGGTCCTCTTGCAAGCCCATTCAGGCTGCTGGCAGAATTTCATTTGTGTGGCTAAAGGACTGAAGTCCCTGCTTTCTTGATGGCTATTGGTCAGGGGGCCTTCCTCAGCTCCTGGAGCCCACCCGTAGGCCCTCGCTACACAGCCACATCCATAGTCCAGTCACAAGATCGCTGTCTACTTTCCTTTTAAAAATCATTTTGTATATTTTGGCAGTTTACTGTCTTCCAGGCCAACATGAAAATGTGTCTGATATTTCACCTTCTTTCAGGCTCACATGATTAAGTCAGGCCTGTGCAGGATAATTTTCCTCTTAATAAACTCAAGGCAACTGATTAGGGACCTTAAATACATCTGCAAAATCCCATTTGCCATACAATACAACATAATCGTGGGAGTGATATCCCACCGCATTCAGAGGCTCCCCACAACACTCAAAGGGAGGGACTAAGTAAGGTGTGTGCACAAGGCATTGGCAATGTTGGGACCAATTGCACTCCTGCCTACCACACTGCAGACCAAGACCACTGCCTTCTGCCCAGCCCTGCTTTTCCACCCCACTATTTAGGACTGGACAGCTACTCCTTTGCCAAGAGCCCATTTAGCTAGCGGCACAACTGCTCAAAGGGGAAGGCCAGGCAGAAGGTTCCACATCTCTTCTGTCCAACCCCTTTGAACAGGGAGACTCCCCTTCAGTGACACAATCTTAATCAGGTCTTTCTAGGGTATGTTGTGTTCCTTGCTCTGCTGCGTCCCTGCCTGGAGCCCTCTTTTCCTAATTTATTTTCAGCCCTGAAGCTGAGCTGAGAAGTAGCATCTGGTTCTGCTTTTAAAACAAAGCTCTGGCTGAGTAGAGGAGAGAAGCATAGAAGTCAAGCACAGGCTTATCCCCAAGGTCACCCAGCAGCAGCCCAGCCTCAGTTCTTCCCTGCCCTTCTCCCAGCATGCTGTGTTGTCAACATACAACTCCTACTCACCTGGGCCTATTACAGGGTTCTGGGGTTACTGGGTCTGCAGCTAAGTCAGAGCCACTGGGCTTCAGAAGCCCTCCCAGGCTCTGAATCCACTTAGAAATTCTACATCCATGCAAGGAAAATAGAAATGAGAATGTGACTTGCAAAGCTTTTAATTCTCCCTTCTGGCAAGTGAATGGCCTGTCTGCAACTCCCTGGGCTCAACATTCAGTATCCATAAACTCAAGTGACTGATGTGTCATTGTAGAAGCTAAACCATCCTAAAAAATCTTACCAGAAGGAGTGACTCATTCATTACCCTGAGTAGTGAGAAGGCAACTTTTGAGCTCTGCCAAAGCTGCTGTTCTGACTGTTGTTCCCATTTTGGTTCAAGTCTCCAGAAGTTTGAGGCTTTCATGGAGCAAAATTTATCATCATAGAGGGGGCAGGAGAGACATGAAGTCCAGACTTCCTGCAGACGGTGGAAAAGGCTGCCTGTTACCAGGTACTATGATGGCCACAACCAGAGATGTATTTTCTGGGGCACTTTCACTTTCAGATATCCTATTGTGTTGCACCATAATTTGTGCTTGTCAAACCAGTTAATCTTACCCTAAAAATATGATCAGTGCAGCTATGGGTCAGATCAGCTGGGAGTAGGGGCAGCGGGGAGGGAAGAGGGAGATAGGCAGAGAAGAAGCCACAGAAATGTAGGCTCTTCCTTCGGTCTAACCCAATCGCTATATTATCCTTCTCCAAGGACTCATAGGTCACCTGAACTAGGACACTGAAGGTACCTGATGGCTATGAGGGGTAATACTTCCATTAACCAATTATGAGAGAAATTTGCTTGGTTAGTCACTTTTCATCTTAGCACACGGGACAAAGGGATGAGGGAGGCAGCCCAAACTAGGACATAAAGGCTGAGAATTGCAGCCTTTATGGGGGAAGGTGAGCAGGGGGGACAAATGGAAAACCTTAGGGTCTTAATTTCAGCCAGTGGTACATAATGAACAAGGGATAGGCCAAGGAGCAGGGAGGCGATAGGTCAGCTCCTACTTCCCCTGCGTGGCAAGTCCAACTCCACGATCCTGTATCTGATAACTGTAGCCCTTACAGCTATGCTGGGTCTGTACTAAATACTCAGAAATGCCAATCATCATAATTGTAATTATTACTATATTATGACTCCTGAGGCATGCTTTCCTTCGTAATTTTTAATTGGAGGGGAGGACAGTGCCACTTCTAATTTCTTCTCCCAATCAATATTTTTCTGTCTCTTCTGCATATATTTAAAAAGGAAAAGCTGCAAAAACAAAAAAACAAGCCAGAGACTAAACTCATGCTATGGGCACAGAAGGGACCAGAGCCCAAGGCGTGTGCCTTGTGGTATGTTGACTTTCCTAGGTTTTGATTCTAGTTAATGTCTCCTCTGTTGTTTTTCTTTTTAATTATGATCAAACGACCTTGTTATACAAAGTGTGGTGCCCTGAATATGAGCAACAGAAGGCTAAGCAAACAGAGTTTAGTGCTATCATCAAATGCCATCTACGACCATGTTAATGTGGCACATGTTATTGACAGATGATGATGCCATTATCACTGTTCCGCGCACACGCTGCATGGTAATTGGCCGAACCAGATAAGCAGGTCACTCGTGTTACTCTTCAGAGTCTTACTTCTCTATGGTCAGGTTTTGAATTGCTTCCTCCTCGCGCTCTGCTTGCTGTGGAGCATCTGTGCGCTCCCTCAGGGGTGTGTCTCTCTGATACCACATGCCTCCTCTGCTTGGCTCTGAACTAGGGCTTCCCCACCTATACTAGGAAGAAATAAATACACAAGAACAGAAGAGGGTAGAAGAGGATGCGTAAGTTGGGGTAACATGAGATGCAGAAACAAGTAGATACCCTGGTTAGAAGGCTGTTCTGCACGCTCGCCACAGCCCTGCAGGGGTGCTTCTAATTAGTGGACCATTTTCCTCCTTGCAGTGATGGAGCATCTGAGGATCCTTCCTCTGTCTCATGGCCCCGCTGCCTTTTGGTGCTCAGAATCCTATGCGTCAGCTGGCAGATGGAAAAGAGGGTGGGAGAAGATACACCTATGCACCCTGCTCAGCCTAAGAGTGACACACAGCACTCAGGCTCACATCCCATCAGTAAGAACCAGTCATAAATGCCGGGGGTGGGGCGGGGGATGTAGCCTGTGGGGAGTCAGCTGCTCCCAGCAACATTTTCATGCTATGCAAGAGACCAGACAAGTTTTTGGTGGGTAGTTAGCCATTTCTGCTGCAAGGCATTTTTCAAGACCAAGCAGGACCTGTTTGGTGTAAGCACTAGTGATTATTACCTAATGCAAGCACTGAAGGATCCCAGGGACCAACTAATGATACCAATGAGGGCCTAGGGCAGAGAATGTGTCGGAGCCCCAGGGAGTCCCTGTTACCTGTAGCTTGCTTTCTTGTATGAAGTGGAGGCCCATTGCTCCCACAGGACAGCGCAAGCCAAGAGCACTGTGGCAGCTGCCCCAGGGATCAAGATCCAGGCTCCAGAAGCCCTGGGAAACACAAATGCCTATTTGATCGCCCTTTACAGCAAAACCTTGTTAAGCAGATATTGGTTTATCCGAGAGAATGCACAATTGGAAGCAATTGTTGTTCCCCAGCTAACTGGATATCCTGTCATGCTCCAGTAAAAATATCAGATTATTTGAACTAGTTAATTCAAAATCCATTCTTCCTGGTCCCTTGCCTTTCAGATTAATGACATTTGCTGTAATTGATGGTGAGAGAGAGGGAGACAGGGCAGGGGGAGGAGCACATGGTCTCTGGGAGTCCGTGGCTTTGCTCCCACACCAAACCAAAATCTAGAGGAAGCTGGAGAAAGAGGAAAGGCGAGGTGGCTGCAAAGTATGTGTTCTGGAAAATTAGATTTTAAGTATTTTTTTTCCCTGAAGGACTCTTAGAAGGAACCAAGGGAAAAAAAAGAAGAATGCCTAGACATCTGTGCAATTAGCATCACCGTTAAGAAATCTGGAGCTTTGTTCTGCTGGAATCGCCCCCTGAAACACATGACTTAGGTCCAGAGACTAGGAGAAGCAGCTGAGTGCTGTGGCCCCACCATTTGCTCGCTGGAAGAATGTGGGCAAGCTATGTAACCCCTCTGTGCCTCAGTTTCCTTACCTGTTGCCATCAGGTAGTACCACCTCACGGGGTCGTTATAAGGATTCAGAGTGCCCACACATGTCAGGTGTTTAGGGTGGCATCGAGAGCAGGTAAGCCCTACGCAGGTGCCTATAAAATGCAAAACCTTGGGTTCAGACTCCCACATCCCCTCTGGTAACTGAGGAGACTCTGAGCCAGTTCATTTAAATTCCGAGCCTTAGTTTCTTGTTTGTGAAATGAGGATTATTTTATGACTTCACCAGATCATCTCGCAGGTGGTGAGATTATCTGAGTCTGTGGCCGTGGACGTGCCTTAGCCTATGTCTGGCACAGAATCGGCAGTTAATAAATGCTAAGTGCACCTCAAGCTGAATGTTTAAAGTATTCCCAGGTCTCAGCAAGACAGAAAATGAGAGACTTCAGTAAACAGTGCCAGGAAAGCTTCTGCATATGGCAGCCCCCAGTCACCAAGAAGAGCGCGTGCCAGCCAGCATTGTAATTTTTACTTATTTCACAGAATAAGGAGCCACGTAGATGCTGAGCTCCCACCCAGGTTATTAGAGAGACATATGTAGCATGTCAACACAGATTGGCAGGGTGGGAAAACAAGGGGAAGTTGGGGAATACCTGGTGAAAGATACTTAAATAAGTGAGATGCATTCAGCTCCCACAGACCTCAGTAGCATATATACTGGAGTATTAAAATAGAACAGACACGCAGCTACCATTCGCTAGAATCTGTGTGAATCAGGCACTCAAAAAAAAAAAAATAAGAGCGATGAGCCTTTCTATTTTAATAACAGGAAAACACACAAGAACATGAACTTCCTATATAGAAAAACAATGCAAAGACTTCCTAACATCAATTCCAAAAATGCCTTGAAGAGAATAGGATGTTAAACATCAGCCAGCAGGATGTTGAAAGATTCTCCCCTGAAGCATAATCGAGTATCTCTCTGGGGCATAGTGACAGGATGTGGGGAAGTGACACAATGTAATATTCAGGGACTATAGCAAGAGTTCTGGATTCCGTTTCTCTTCCTGAATGAATTAAAAAAAAAAAAAGAAAGAAAAGGTACAGTTTGGGTATGTGAGGATTAATGTGACTGCCTGTGAGAAATTCCTGCTGCAGTTCCCGGCAGGCACAAGCGGTACCCAGGATGTCATGATTGTCACCCTGACTGGATATTCCAGTTCAGTTAGCCACGTGCAATGGTCACAGACACATTGGGAGGGGTGGCTACAGGTGGACTGTTCCCAAAGCCTGGTCCTGTTGTAGTCCAGCTACAAAAGCAGACAACAAACATTTAGTAAAGTTGTGTGGGTGCTTAGATGCTCCCATGTGGAGTACTGTGAGAGTATTACAGAAAGGAAGTTGAAGATCTCAACTAGGAGGGCATCACTTTCTTTAGTTGTCTCAATAATATCTTGTTCTCCCAAGAAATCGAAGCTCCTAGAAAACAGGTATCATCTTTTACATCTTTGTGCCTAAGAACACCTTCATTCATTCATTCATTCATTCATTCCTGCAATAAACATTCAATGAGCACTTACTATGAGCCAGGCACTGTGCAGCTGCTAAAGTTACAAATATGGCTACAATAGGGTCTTTGATCTTGAAGGGCTCAAAAATTGCTCCAAGCATCGTCTGTTCTGTGAGAGGTTCTCACACCCTGCTCTGGGTCCCCAGGGCTCCTTGCACTGACTAATTAGCCTTGTATATGATGTATCTGTCTCTCTAGCCCTGGATGGTGAATTCTCACGGGCAGGCTGGGAAGACCACTCATCTCTTCACCCGGGCCTGGCCCAATGTGTGTCACTGAGCACACAGCCATAATTGGTCATGAGTGAGTGACCATTCACTCGTGTGTGCAAGGGGGAGGCAGGAAGGGAGGACTGTGTGCAGCCACACCTGCAGGAATGTGCAAATGTGCGCAGAAGACGGTGTGAGCTGACCTTCTCTCACCTCGAGCACCATGTCCGACTCTTCATTAGAAGGAAGACTTTCCTGTTGTTGAAATGTGTTAGACCCTGAGAACAGTGTGCGCCTTCTCGCTCCAACAATCTATCTGTTAGAAAGAGTCTAGATTTTCCTGATATCACCGAGGCATTGTCCAGACTCCATTAGGAGTCCCAGGTTTTAATGGCAAAATGGAACAGACACAGGGCCTGTCATCATTAACAACAGGAAGCAAACGGCTCACCAGCGGGCAGTTAAGGAGCCACCAGACTCGTTAGCATTCAGCACAGAGCCAGACACAGAAATACAGGAGTGATAAACAGGAGACCAGGAGCCCGTGTCAGATACCTGCGTGTTCTACAGAACTGCCCAGGCCCACCAGCGCTCAGTGCAGTGACTACCCTGCACAGACACATCCTCCCCAGGCAGACAGGCCGTTTCTCTGGCCAGAAAGCTCTGCCATGTATCACCCCCTAAGCCAATGTAAAATCAATGCTTCTCCTCTCAGGCTGACCTCTTCTGACCACTCTGCTGCTACAGAGTCACAGCGTCACCGTGGGGCTCTTCCCAGGAGCTGGTGCCAGGGACTGTGAATCAGCTCCCGCCCCAGATTAACATTCAGACAGAAGCCCTGGTGATGAATATTTTAATATAATGTTTACTGTTTACCCACATGAATGGAGAGAACTTGCATCTGCCAGTGCCACCTGCGCCACAGAACTGCAGCCCAAACAGCCGTGTCCCCAGCGAGCCCAGCTGTGTCGAGTACAGGGGGCGGGTGGGAGGGAGGGACAGGGGGGGGGGGAAAGGAGGGAGGAATGGTGACAGCTGGCAGGGGGCCCAGACCAGAGAGATGGAAGAGGGCCCCCCCACAGCAGAATCAGCAGGCAGGAGGGAGACACAGGCAGTGTAGATGATGACCAAGGAAACTGAGGCTGGGAGGGCGAGCGTCCAAGAAGAGAGGAGCAGGGACCCCTTGGCCGACAGTGGCTCTCCCAGCCATTTGCGTCAGGATGGAGGGAGAGAACAGAGTGTGTCTCACTCAAGCACACAGAGCAAGTTTCAAAGGAGTGGGAGTTTTGTTCAAGTTTGCCACAGGTATTTGTGGCCATGCAACCATGTGGACTCGGGAAGATGGCTGGTGCCCTCACTTCACTGCCCAGGCGTGGCTCCCATGGGGTGGCTCTCCCCTAAACCTCAGCAGGAAAGGAGTGAGGCTAACCCTGGAAACCAAGTGGGAGTTGGGAATGGACAGGTCATCGCAACCTTCATTCTGAATACTCTTGGTTTTGAAAGGATCCAAAGGGGGTCCTGGCAGAGACTGTCTCAGCTGGAAAGACAGCCGTTGTTTCTTCCAGTAAGGTTGTTCAAACGCCAGTGGATCACCTTCTCTTGGTGGCCGAGAGGCCGAGCCTGTGTCTGCCAGCAAAGCATCAGTCAGAGAGGCAGTCAGGTCTCTGCGGAGGGCCTGAGGCACACACCCCTCACCTATCTGGTCATCCTCTATTCAGTGAGCAAGGGAATGCCCAGGAAAGTCTCCCCCAGATGAGCAGGACTTCCTCAAAAACTGCCTTGATTTTTCTGTTCACTTTGTCGCCTGTCTGTTCCCTTTCACCTTCCTCTCTTTAGATTAGGTTTGGATCTCTTATAGAATGCAGCTTTAGTACACACTCGATTTCCACCAGCCCCATTTCTGGTTGTCTTTCTAGACTCCCTAAACTCCTTGGAGAGATTGCCATGTGTTTGGAGGAGGTGAGAGTAGACACCTGCCTTCCAATGAGGACAGCACAGAGGACTGTGTCAGCAAGAGAAAGTGACGAGTCCATTCTCTGCCTTGTCTCTGGGAGGGAACACCCACCCCTCTCCCTCCTCCTGCTGCCTGTGTCCATCCCTGACCCCCACGGCCACCCACTACCTGGAGTTAATGGGAAGCCTAAGGGTATTAATTGTACTTCTGGAGGCCCATATGTAGGAACAGATTTTGTTTTTAACTTTTTATTATAGAAAATTTCAAAAATACATAAAAATAGAGCTGTCAATGAACCCTGTGTACCAATCACTTAGCTATAAAAATCATCAACTCTACATCTGCCTTATTCTACCCATAGCCCCCACTCTCCACCCACCCCCCACACACACACCCCTAGGATGTTTTCTGAAGCAGTTCTCAGTTACCATGTCATTCCATCCATCAATACCCATGGATGCAGTTTTCACTAAAGCACTAACCCTTTAAACTCCCTCAGGCCCCCCAAACCGACTCAGGCCTTGGCACACACCTGCCTTTGAGGACGTGTATCCTCTGTGACCCCTCATTTTTTAGGCATGTGTATATCATCTTGCCCAAATTACCTTGCCCAGAAAATCATTGTTGTAAACAAATCAGTGCCCCAGCTAATGGACAACTTTGTCTCAGCCCTTGGGCAATTTCTTCTCTTCATTCCCAGAAGAAATCATTTTGTAAGCAAGTCAGCCTATCAGAAAACACACCTGCATGCCAGATGTGCACAGCTGTATGCAAGCAACTGCCAGTCCATCTGCAGAACTACCTAAACAAGGGAGACATGCAATCTGATCACCAAACGACTCTTGTAAATGACAGTCACACATGCAATATTCAAAACCAACAGGCAAAACAAAGTTGGGCTTTCTCCCAGAGGGAAAAAACCCTGAAAAATAAATGGCCTTTTTTTTTTTTCCCTCCAAAAATCTCATGAAATCTGTTTTGTTCATTGAGCAGGAAAACAAAGTTGGTTATGGAAATGGTTACTCGGAGGCCTGAATTTGGGCCCCTCATCTGATTGCCACCAATGGCCCTTGGCCCACAAAGAGTGGCCTTCCTTTATAACACTTTTAAATAATTCATGGAACCAATGGTGAAGAAGTTCGTGGTGTTGAAGTATAGGCCTAGAAATTAAGACATCATTGCATATGATGTACTTGTGCTATGGTCAAAAGTACATTATTTAAACCCAGAAGGTCTGAATGCTTCTTCCACTAACAGGCACAATCCTGAGACAATTTACTTTACTGTTCTGTTTTCTCATCTGGGACAATGAGTAAATAATAGTTCAGTCTCCCTCACTGGTAAATAAGTAAAGAAGTCAGGAGGTGACACGCTAACAGAAGAGGAAACGTTACACACGTTTTATTAAGTATGAAATATTTCACTTTATTATTTTTATAAGAAACTCTCGTATCATGGATTGAAAACGTACAATTCTTTCGGTTGAAATTGGAAAAAATTACGTGTGTGTGTGTGTATGTGTACTATTTCAATTTTTTAAAAAACACAAGCAATAACAGGTATTAAAAACACTTAGAAAAATATCAGACTCTGGCAAGTGTCAGTAAGAACTAAGTGTGGTCAAACCGGAAGTGCACTTGGCCACCATCTCCATTCCCTCATCAGTGTTCACAGCCACGGACAGTTAGCAAGTACCCACTTGAGTGTCAGTGCGGAGGGGTTTCCCAGGTCCATGAAACTCCAGGGCAGAAAAGGAAGTTGTGCACTCTCCCCAGGAGGGCACCATCTCCACTTCTGTCTTAGCCCTTCCTCAGGAAATTCCTACACAGTCCAGCATGGCTCAGCTACCACGACGACTTACATGGAGCTGGGATGACCAGATTCTTTGCACAGCAGCCCCTTGACTTGGCAGTAGAAGCCTCTAACTTTCCCCCACAGGACTGCAGCTGTGACCCTACCTAATCCTCATGTGTGGTATGGAATAGTCACCCTTTGTGTGGGACAGTAGAGGACCTGGCAACCACACCAGTTATTCACTCAAAAGTGGATTTTTGCCTTTTGTGGCAAAGTCAAAGGGAAGGAACTGAAAGGCAAGAGGTTCTGGGTTTTATTCCTGGCTTGTCCTGAATTACCTTAGACTGTTAGCTTTTCAAGGATGGCTCCATTTGCCCACGTCTTCAGTGCGGACAGTCATCTAACCTTCTTCCACCCTTGTACTGTTGAAGAGGCGTCTGTAACAACTAAATTCACAAGGTCTTCAGAGAATTGAGTCTGAGGGGTGGGGCACATTCACCACTACTTACCCCGCAGTAGACTCTGAATTCACATGCAGGTTCAAATCCCATAAACTCTGAACATCCCCTTGTCCTTAGGGTTTCCATTCCTTTACTTTCAGTTCTTCATCATTTTCGGCCTTTCCTCAAAGGGCAGGCACCCTTCTTCCCTTACTTATCCCACAACCCTTCCCCACCCACTCTTTGGAGGACTGGCAGAAACATCCCCCTCTCCTTCTGTGTCCCTCACTCAGTGCATATCAAGGGCATTCTGAGAATTTCAACTTCTTGCTTTTCCTTGAGTGACATGTTCATTGGTCCATACTAGAACTTTGGTGGCAGCTTGAGAACAATAATCGGCCCTAATCAGAGTGACGTTCTTGGAAAAAGAGTCCTGGGAGGCATTTGAAGTTGGGCCCAAGAGCAAGTCTGCTCAACTTTCCACCAAAGACGGCACAGGGCCTCCGAGAATCCCCTGCCCGGCTAAGTCAATTTCCCAGCCCAGTAAAGAAACTGGGCAAGGTTGTATTAAATCTATTCCCCTCCACTGCCCCTCACTGCATTCCCAAATCATATCTGGCTTCAAGCCTTCCTTCAACCAATAGTTAATCCTTGGTGGTGATCCTTTTAAGAAATTTAATTTCATCCTCCACTCTGCCCTTCCTACCCAACTTTGTCCATAAATAAAATAGTCCTGGGAATTTCCAAGTTCTGACATCATATAAAAACTTCTTTGTTCTGCAAAGTACTCATTTTCAATGCCTAATCCATCTCCCAGCACCATTCCCAGTGATGCCCTGAATGTTCCTGGGGTTTATAGATCTCTCATTTGCTGGCTGTTTCTTACAACAGCTTGGAAGTTCAGCCTTTTAAAAATCAATCTGACTCTCTGCTTTCTTGCACCACACCTCACAGTTTGCACAGAATAGCAGTCTGTGCGCTGAAGTCTCCCGAAGATATTATTAACTCTTATTTTTGGAACCACCTCCAGGCCTGAAAGAAAACAGCTCAATGCCCTCACCCGAGGCCCACGCAGGCACACTCACAGCCATCCACACCCTCTCCTGCATACACTGCTCTTGAGTTGGAAGTTGGAAATCCCAGGTACCAGTGAGAGCCATAGCTGGGATCTTGTGATTCTACAATTGATCAAGAGAAAGAATATTAGTAACTAAAGTAACATCTTAAATTGATATTAAGAAAATAAGAGGGACTTTTTTTTTTCCTTTGGAGGCTTTTCCATGTACAAGACTCAGCATTAAATACTTTACCTGAACAACAATTCCCGCAAAAATTTTTGGTAGTAGACACTATTATTATCTCCATTTTTTAGATGAAGTTGCAGCGTGAGGGAGTGAGCTGTTCGTTCAAGATCACACAGCCAGGAATTAAACTTAGCCTGTCCCATTCCACAGCAGGGTATCCACGTCATGGCATTGCTTTCTTAGATCAGCCTGAAGTGGCTAAAACAAAAGGGAGATTTTATTATAAGCACCCTGGGTGTCTAGTGGAACCCAAGAACAACTCTGGAGCAACTGCAGCAGGACTTGAAGGCTGTCAGTGTTCCCCGGGGTGTGAGACTCAGTCGTGATGCTTTCCTTGCAGCGTGCTGGGTTCACTCCTCCAAGTCACGCACTGGATGTGGCTGTCATCAGGCCCCAAGGATTCCAACTTCCTACTCATATGCCCATCTCTTTCCTGATTTACAAATGTTTCCAGGAGGGACTGACTGGCTAGGGGGAGAGTCACAAAAAGAAAAAAACGTGGTAGACCCATGGGTAGAGTGGAGGGAAAGGGAGAGAACAGTTCCCAGAGGGAAGAAGGCAGGCAGCACCCAAAAGAAAAGGCCACGGGGGAGATCTTCAAATGCCTCGGTGTGACCTAGGGCAGGTTAAATCATATCTCGGGCTCCTCGTCAGAAGGATCCTGATGCTCCTCTGGAACTGTCACAAGAACAAGGGGCTTGGAATGGTGCCTGACGCGTGGTAAATACCCAACAAATGTGAGCTATTACTGTTATTAAGTCTCAGTCGTTGCAAGCTCACAGTGCCCGGCTCGATTTTATTCCGTACAAATAAACATTATTATACTAAATCCCTTGGCACACAAGAGCTCAGAGCCCCTTTCTTCTCCATTTTGGAGAATTGAGGGGAGGAGGTGGAGCTTTAATGTCCCCAGAAGAATCTATTCTAGGATTTTAGCGGATTCACCAGGTGTGGCAGGGAGAGCTGGGAGTGTCTTTAAATTTTTTTTTTTCCGAGTTTACACCTTCTATCTATTTAGGACAGAGATTTGAGGGTCCTGAAATTGGTCGCGAGTCCTCTCTAAGCCCTTCCTCCTTGCCGATGTCCTGAGTCCTCGGCCTGTAGTGTGGCCTCTGAAATGGACGTGGCCAGGGAGATCTGGGGCCCCATGGCTCTTGGGGAAATAAAATGGATTCCTTGCTTCTTGTATTTTTGTCCTCAAAGCCACTTCTAGCTGGGAAAATGCTCAGCACTGTCAAGACCGCTCCTGCCTGGCCACCCCGACACCAGACACAGGGAATCCACCACTGGAGAATATTCTTTGGCTGTGGCTGAAAGAGGAAATCAGATATTCAGAAGCCTAAATGCCAAATGCATCAGTCTAATTTATTCAGACAAGTTTTCATCTGGGCATTTTCTATACTATCAAACTCTGTATTCTTCAGTGAAGGCATTTGTCTTAGCTGAATAAAATCTCTTAATGGTTTAATAAAAAGCACTTAACTCAGTTTTCCTCATTTTATGAGTGCCTTGAGGTCCTTTAGGAGAGCAAACATCTTTGCCAGGATCATTGAGGGAAACATAATTATTTTTCTGCCTTCTGACGTATTATTTTCCGGAAGGAACGGTTCCAGATGCTCCTCATATGCTCACAAACTCTCTGAAGCTCCATCAAAGCACAGGTTACTCTCAGTGATGAGCTAAGTGGTGACCCGCCTTCCTGCCCGTCCGCTCAAAGACATCTCCACATCTTCATTTCTTTCTTTGCTGAAATAGCATCAGTGCCATTATCATCGCCAATTTGTTCTGTTCAGAATAAATAGAGAGAAGAGTCTTAGAGGTCAGTTTGAACCAAATGCCAGGAGCAAAAAGCCAAGCAAAAAATTAAGTTAGTGGAAATTTCATGAGAACAAAAACAGTTGAGGAAGGCAAGAAGGACGAAATGGAAAGAAACAAGGGTGACTCCGAGAGACAGAGAGAAAGTTGGGAAGGCCAGGAAGCAAGATACAGCTGCGGGGATGGTGGACTGGGCAAGGAGGAGTGGGGAGGCAAGGGGAGGGGTCGTTAGCGGGGAAAGCCAAGGTCGAGTGAGGAAAAACCAGAAGAGGACACACGAGCAGGCAGGAATCACAGGGAGGGACAGAGGACGGAGCAGGAATGTGGGGAGAGGCAAAGGAGTAGGGTAAAGAGGATGTGTGGGGCAGGAGAGGGAAAAGGTGATGCATTAGGGGCTGCAGGTGGCTGGAATAGAGAGTTTCATCATTGGAAACGAACACAGAGATGGCTTTCATTCTGCCAATAAATGAATAAAGATGAGGAAGGGTTAAGTGACTTCCACCCGGCGGTCCGTCCATTCATTCTATGATCACGTGTTTGTTGCACCCTTTCCTGTGCCCTGCACGGTGCAAGGCACCGATTAGGCTAAATGAGGCACACAAGGCCCTTGCCCCCAAGGATTCATAGTCCAGTGGGAGCATATCGGCAAGTAAGCTGGCCTAGACGGCACTGCAGGACCAGGGTGGTGCCAGGGTCATAGGAACTTGCAGAAGAGGTCCCTGCCACCTGTGTATATGAGGAATGGACAGCAAGAGGATAGATGGGGGTGCACCAGGCAGGGGGAACTACGGGCCAGAGGCCAGCCACCTAGAGCCCGCCAGCCTTAGGGATGCTCCGGGGTCAACCTGGGCTGCAAACCCAATCTCCTGGTTCCCAGCCCCCGACATCTGCCTGCCTTGGGGTTTGGTTTGTACCCTTCAAACACCAACACCCTGACAAGTCCTCTCTAACCAGGGAACAGAGGTGCAAGTCCCAGAGCAGTCCCCTTTGCCATCTGTCATGGAATCCTTCAGTGGCTTTCTGTTCTTTTCAGGATCAAATGCAAACTCCTGCGTCCAGGCCCATTTCTGTCTGGCCTGTACTTACCTTATGTCCATGTTCTTATCCATTCCTCATTCTCCCCGTGTGTGCCAGCAATACTGAAATGCCCACAGGTCCATGAATGGGCTGCCATTCTTTTACATTCCCTGGGCACACAGTCTGAACTCACCCGAAGACTTCGCTCAGGCTCCATAACCTCTCCTTCTCCTGAAAACCTCTTTCCCCTTAACCTCTCCCTCTGAGCACAGGCAGACAAGGGGTTCCTTCCCCAGGCTCCCACTGCCTGTCTAATAGCAGTTACCATCTCTTGACTAGTCCGCCTCCCCCACGACACTGCCAGGCCTTTGAAGGCAGGGGCATGGCCTGCTCATTCATCTGTTAACTGCAGGCTGGCATAGCCCCTTGCTCACACAGCCTTCATAAAGGCTTGGGGAGCTAACCTGAAATGAATCCCCAGTGAGTTGAGTTGCGGTCAATCCCTAATTTGATTTGGAGAAATTGGTCAACCTCTCCTCCCATTTGAGACAATTTTGATCTGCAAGACAGGACAGTGCACTTCCCAGTGAGAGTCCATGAGGTGAGGTTGCAATTGGGGGAGGTCTTGGTACCTGTCCTGGCTGTCAGTGCACAGACACAGCCCAGCAAGAGTGGCCAGCTTCAATTCTGGCTCTCTTGGTACAAGTCCCACATTTTCTCAAACCTTGGAGAAGGTTCGGTGAGTTTGGCTCCATAATGAATCACGAAGGGAGCAAAGGGGTCCTGACTCCTTCATGTGTCGCCTTGTTTCTATCCTGCTAATCCATTCCTATGTTCAACTAGTAATTATAAGTTACTAGTTTGATGTTCCCTCCTTAGCACGTAGTCTCGGGGCACGTTCATTTTCATGTTCCAGGGTAGAGAATGCTACTGTCTTTTGCTGAGTGAAACTTTAATTGGCACATTCCTCGTTGGCCTATGGTAACATACAAGCTTACGGTTCACACAATTCATTTTATCTTTTTACATTTAATAAGATGCAAGCTGGATGGTCATTACAAGCCTCCTGTTGTGTGGTCAAGAGCTGAAAACAAACATGGATAAAATTAACTCTGGTTCATTATGTCCAGTAAGAAAAGCTTTATCCTCTCCAGTCTCACACAAAGGCTGCACAGGCGAAGCCTGGGAAGAGCTGCTTCTACTTTCTCTGCTTTCCTATATGTGTGTGACATAAATAATGTGGCAGTTAAAGAGCAGGTCTAATTAACTTGGCCATCTTGTGAGCCGATTTGGTACACCACGGTGCAAACTAATGGGCTTTATTCACTTGTTATTTCATTCAACAAACAGTGAGGACTCTGAGCCTGTTCGTGGGCCATGTGCCAGCATCCAAAGATGAAAGAAAAGAAACACTATTCCCTGCTCTTAAAGAACTCTCAGCGTACATAGAAAATGACAATAAACTGGCCCCTCAATGTTGACATGTAATGTGACAACACCTGAGGCGGGGTGTGGTGGGGAAGGCAGAGTGCATCAGGTGGGCTGCATGGAGGAGGTGACCCCAGGCATGACTCAATTGGCTCCAGAGTAGAGAAATGCCAACCATGACAGATACCCCCCCACCCCCGCCAACTCCCCACAGGAGGCACTGGAACAGTGCTTTCTGGGCAGAAGAGTATGGTTGCTCCTAGAGAAAATTTCTGTACCAATCTAGATTCCTAGATTCCTATCCATGGTACCAAAGTAAGGTTTGAACTGGGGGATTGTCTGGAATACTGTCTTCTACCAGTGCTCTACTCAGAAGATACACCAAAAAGCAAAACACAACATTTAGCCAATGGTCGATTCCTTCACCAACCCACCCACCATCCTCTTTTCTGAGATGCTCCCAAGTACAGAGTCGGATCAGGTGTGTGCTCTGATTGTTCTGCTGAGGCTATCTCATTCTGTGCTGAGGATGCCTCAGCAGAACTGGTCTTCCAGGGTTGGAGAAGTGTCCTGCCTTCTCTCCAGGCAGCAGAGAACAAACCCTTGTCTATACCTCAAAACCTCTATGAGGAGAGTCTAAATGAAGGAAGAGAACCCATTGGAATTCATTGCAGACGCTTGTCTCCAGAAACAGCCTTTAGGATGATGAAAATTTTCCATGCCCTAGGCTCTCCCTTCACAGATTAATGCCAGCACAGATGTTGAAAAATGTTAACAGTGGCCTCTACTGACCAAACGTAGTATTACCACATACTTCAGTCTCATCTGGGTATTTTCATACGCATTCAGTCTTTTGTTCACTCAATTAAGTCAGTAATTTTTCAGCAAACATTTACTGAAGAGTTACTATTTGTAAGACTAACAAATAAGCAAATGTATTTGAAAGGTAGAAGAAAGAAGAGCCCACTCTCCTTTCCTAATCCCTAATTTTATCTCCCACTGGTACAGAGAATGCCTAAAATATGCAAATTTCTTTCTCCTTGGTGTTAAGGCATGGTCTTCTACTGTGACAATGCAGAGGGTTTTCAGATTAAGATAGCATAGTACTCCTTGGTAGTCATTAACACTTTAGCAAAAAATAGTTTATTCTATCAGGAAAAAAGGCATCCTTAAGGTGAATAAATACAGAACCATGTAAGTAGGGATTACTAAAAGGACAAGAAATAATCTAGGGCCTGCTCCTAGTATGATATTATGTAAGGAAACTCAAAGAGCTAACAAAAGAGAATTTAGGACATTAGGAGCCTGGAGAAAAGAGGGAAGTCAGAGAAAAGCAGGATAACTAGAGGCTTTGGGGAATATGTTCTGAGTTCAAACTCTATCTTTCTCATTTATTAGCATTTGATTTCGGGTGAGCTTTTTAACCTCTTTAAACCTTACTCCACAGACCATCCCCCAAAATGTGGAATTAAGCTATGATTCATGTAAATGTCATGTAAAGTACTCAGCATAGTGATGGGCATATTGTAAGACCCAGTAAACACGAGTCCAGCCATTATGACCAGGGGGAAGGAACATGCCGTACTGGGGGCAGCCAGGGCAAACTCTACTCCTCATAGTTGTGACAAGTTTGTAGACTTCTCGGGGCCAGCTGTTGGCACTGCCTTCTCAACTTCATGCAGATCTCCTGCAGTGAGCACAGCTTCAGGCCACATCAAACTGCTGACTCTGCGGCTGGAGAATGAGCCAAGGACTCATCCTGAAACCTGGAGGAAGAGTCTGAGGAATGTGGAGTCACAAGCTACTCTTCAGTGTTTATCGAGAATCTGACCAGAATCCTGTTCCTGGAGATGCAAGCCACATTTGTTGATGGTTATGCATCTTCCAAAATTAGATACCTCATTAGCTTGGCTCAGATGTAACTGGAAAATGCAGCTTCTCACAGCAGCTTGGAGGGTTTTCAAAGGAACCTTCCAGCCACAAAGCATATCAGAGTGACACTGTAAGATCATTAGAATCTCACATTATAGATTTGGGGTTCAGTGCCCCTGTGGGCCAGCCGTCGATGAGTAACCAAGCAGAGCTGTCAATTTTGCTTGGTATCAAGGGCAGTATGCGGGGCTAATCTGAATACCAATCTCAGAACTCTGGCTGCCAAGTTCAGCCAGGAGACCTGTGTGCAGCTGCAGCTAATGGACTCATGGAGAACTCAGAGAATTTAGGGGGCTGAGTGTGAGGGGTTCGGTCATCAGAATTATTGTGAGGGAGATGCAGTCTCCTCCACTGATGTCAGCAGCCTAATCATCTCGAGATATAAGAGATCCAAGCAAGTCAGGGATACTGCCTTGGTGGTGGGAGATGAGCAGGGGGCGCCCTCTAAGAGGGACCTTCTGGTTATATTCCAGCCTCGTGCTAGGAAAATAGAGGCCCTAAATTTCTTATGGAAACTCAAGGGTTATTTTAGTGTCAGTGGAGAAAGTTCTCTTCCCGCCTCAAAGAAGGCAGTTGAGCAGCCACCAGGAGAGTGAGAGAGTCAAACGCAGGGTGAAGTCTTGCCAGAGGGTGAGAAGAAATCATCCAGGGTTTAAATCCAACCTCTACTTTGTGTGTAAGCTTGTGTAGGTTTTTGGTTTTTGTTTTTTTTTTTACTCTTCTGAACCTGACATTTTTCCACCTATCAAATGGGGGATAATAGTGTCAAGCTCCTACTGGGAAGATGAAATGAGGTAATAATATGGGTAAGGGGCCTGGAGAAGGTAAGTGCTCTAAGTAGGCAGACTAATATAACCCACATACCCAGGATTTACTAGCCTGGAACCATAGCATAAAGTCCTATTTCCTTTTAATGTCTGCATTTGTATAGTACGAGCCCCACTGGCCTAATTGCCCACAGTAGTAAGTAGAATTTAGCAAGAGGATGCTGACAGCTTGAGCATAATTTCTAGAAAAACGAGAGCAGGTCCTCCCATAGGTTGGCAGCCACCTTACCTTCTTATCTCAACAAGGACCCTTCACATCCTTTTCCACAAGTTGTTGGAAACTTGGAGCCAAGCACTGATCTCCTTCTACCCTCTTGTACATCAATTACTCTGGTGTCTCTTTGAAGGAAAGTACAAGCAGTGGATTTTTAAAAATCAGAGGAGGATAGGTGTCCTCCCCACCCCAAGGATGCTGGGCGGATAGAATTCACTGACACGCAGGAAGACGGGCCCAGATTTGGCTCTTCTCTACCTCTTGAACCCACCTCCACAGCAACTAGAAGTCTACGAAGTGCACAGACTGAGAACCTGAAGCACAGGAAGCTGAAGTACTTTCGCCCAAGGTCAGGCCGTGAATTAGTGTTTGGCCTGGACCCTACTCTGCTCTCTGTTGCACTCCGCTTTCTGTCTCCACTCACAGCGCTGAGTCTGCCGGCTCTGTTCCCCCCTGTTCCTCTGCCTCTCGACGTTGCTCCTGAGGACAGCATATGCGCACGTAGTGAAAGTTCTCTCACCCCAGCACTGTATGGGGCTGTGTATGTACATTAAACTGGGAGTTAAAGAGATGTGTCAAAAAAGTGAAAATTCCAAGAGAGTGATGACATGTAACCCCAAAAGGTTTATTTTTAGTTTGAGAATCAAATATGTGCCCCTCTGTTTGCAGCACATTTAATTTCTCTCTTGCGTTTTGCCACCACGAATACCCAAGTGAATTTGCATTCTTTGAGCGCCCAGAGTGTGGCTGCATGAGCAGTGAGCCACCCAGAAGCATGCTGCCCGGAGGAAGGAAGGAAGCCAGATGGAGATTAAACACTTGCGCTGCAAAGATCCACAGCTCCACGGCCTACTCCCACCGCTGAGGAGGATCTATCAGAGGCTGAAGGACTTCGCAGAGGAGCGAAACACACGGGGAGATGGAAGGGACAAGGTTTCTTCCAACTCTGTGTTTGTGTAAGAACTGGCTGAGTTTGTGTTACCTCAGAAAATTCTTTACCTAAATGTCTTCCAGACACTTTCCTGTCTTTCTTCAGATCCTCTAAGCCCGGATTCCTGAGCCAGCAGCGTCTTTCTGGGTCCTGCATTTGTATAATTTCCATTGTGCTGGGCTTGTCCATTTTCATTAGAGGGTGCGCTCCACAGGGCAGGGAGCCAGGGCCCCGTACACTGGGCAAAGTGCGATGCATGTCCAGCTCTTGATAAACAATACAAACAGACAAGAAATTGGCTAAGGCTGCAGATAACTGGTTGACACAAAAATCCACATGTCAATAGCATCACAATGAGAGGTAAAAGCACAACTCTCCATGGGGGGGGGGGGGTTACAGGAAGGGAGCGCTTCAAAAAGATAAATGTTACAACCCAGAAAATTTCGCCGGCAAAAATATTCTAAGCAGGTTCCTCTGAGTCTGTGTGGAACATATGAAAATGGCACTTCTCCTCCTCTGCCGGAGCTAGAAAAGAAAATGTTATTAGTGGCAATGACATATGTGAGCTTCACTGTGAATAAATATACAATGTCTCTCTCTATATAATATGCGTAATAATAACACCCCATATCTATATGGTGCCTTTTCCCCCTAAGAACTAAAAAAATGATCCGTGGTTATTATTATCTCACTCACAGATATTTGTAGATGTTTTCCCTTATATTTTGCTAGTGTATCTTCAAAACACAGGAACATTGAAGAGCTACTCTTTTGACTCTTCTTTCCCGGGCCGTTCTACCTTTCCATTATTCCCTCCTTAAAATGTGGTTAGAGGAAGGAATTGCAATCCAATGACAGAATCCTGCGTTTATTCATAGGACTAGGTAGCAGATGCCTCACTGGTACTGTTCTGGGTCTCTAGAGACCCATGGTTATGACTTTGCTCCCCCCAGCCCAACTCTGAGCTTCTAGGATTCACCTTCGCAAAAGGGTCACCAGAGAGGATTTGGGTAATATGTGGCTATTACTTTACAGAGGAGAGGTGACACATAAACCTGTTATTACTTGCTCATGCTTTTGCAGAATCAGTTAGCAAATGAATTAATCCACTTTCCAGCAAGCCTGGAAGAGACCGTTGTTTTTTTAATTGGGAAGTGTGGCTTAGGGATGCTGAGGAGGAAGAGTGGAATGTGAATTGTCTCAGGCAGCTACAAAGAAGGGAGGCCCAGAAGGCACAGTTCCCGGGCAGGTCTTGGGAAGTCCCTCAGCAGCAGGGGGATGCTGGGGAATGTGATGGGGACCAGGTGCTCAACGGAGTGAGAGCTCAAAATGGGAGTGGAGTGTGGAGCACCAAAACCAGCAATAGGGCAGCTCCTCTCCAAAGCACAGTGGAAATCTGGACAGTGCTATGAGTTAGGAAGGCACTTTTACCCAAAACAATTGGGCAGTTGTCCTCTGGACAATCTTGTAAGTTAGACTTTAGAAGGGCCTTTTCAAAGATGTGTAAACTGATGCTCAGAGAGACTGTGGTTTTCCTGAAGTCATCCTGTCCCATGATCATGGCATAAAGTACGCTGCTTCCAGGCTCTGGGAGACAGTTATATGGTCACCAAAGACTCCTACCTCTTGTCCCTAATGTCCAAAGATGGAATGGAATGAGAACAGAAGGCAGGTTATCAAGCATGGTGTGTTGATTAATGTCTGGCCACTGGGCTGACAGTGTGACAGTCCATTGACTCTCCACATAGGCTGCATTTGATCCTCCTGTCCAGCTCTCCTTTACTGCAGGAAGTGGTCTTCATGTCATCGACTTTATTGTTCCCCCTTTCCTGCAGAGATAGCCTGTGTCTTAAAAATATTACTTTGTTATAAGACTGCTGAAGTTTGGAGGGGCAGCCAGATGATTCTGAAGAAATACCAGTTTCAGTCCTTAGATGCTTTCAAATTTCTCCTTATTTCTTGTATTTTCCTTCTCAGATTCACGCATTGATGATAATTAGGTTGGATAGGAACAAGTTTTCTTTTCTCATCCAGGATAGAATAGAAACAGAAGCAGGTGGAGGCTCTGGATTCTATTTGAAGAGCAACTAGGGAAACCTTCCTAAAGGAGGCAATCTGGATTTTGAAAGATGAATATAAATTCACCAGACTGGAAAAAAAGGAGGAAAAGAGCAGTCCAGGGAGCAGGGCACACACAGGGAGTGGTGTGTGCACGGGCACAGCAGCATTGTTTCAGAACTGCATATTCCCAGGACTGTAATATGTGTATGTAGCATTCTGTATTTGTGTATGTAGCAGAAACTTCAAGTAATAAGAAATAATAGGAAATAAAATCAGAGAAGCATACTAAGTATCAGATTATCAAGGACTTCTTTGTACCCAAGAGCTTGGTTTTATCCCTCCCATCGCAGAAATGCTAGCATATCCACAACACTTAGCGTATCATTTCATAAAATGACATAAGCGACTCACCACCACCAGCACCACACTTCCTCCCCAAGCCCTTAGGGGTTAGAGATCATAAGCATAAATGTGCCAAGATCCTTAATGTTCTATTTTGGCAAAGGATGGAAGAGAAATTGGGGATGATGCCGGGGCAAGAAGATCAGTTGGAAGATGTTGGGAAGAGTCTGGACGAGTCAATGAGAACCTCCAGGGAAGCAGTACAGGAAAATGGAGGGAAGAGGGGTTGGGGGCATAGACAAGACTGGGTGCTGTGGGTGACAAAGACGCCACAGGGCATCCTGGATGTTTCAGGGATTGTATGAGCAGCTGTGGCAATGGGCTGCCTTACCTTGAGCTCAAGCTGCTTATGTACTTAACAAACATGTAGAGCTCTCTTTCCACGTGCCAAGAATTGTTCTAAGCACTCAAAAAACATTAACTTAGGTACATTTCGAAACTATTAAGAAATGAGTATAATTGTGATGGATGTGTTACTCAGTTCAATGTAAACATTTCACATTGTATATAGAAGCAGTACCCTGAACCTCATAAATGCATCAATGTACAAAGTTCTGATTTAATAAAAAATAATTAATTATAAAAAAAGACATTTTAACTTAATCCTTACAACAATCCATCCATGAGGTAGGTACTATCATGACTTCCACTTCATGGATGGAAAATATGAGGCATGGAGAGGTCACATAGCTGATGTGTGGTAGAACTGGGGTTCCAGCGTCTATGCTGCTAACATCTTCCCTGGGCTGTGTCTCAGTTCATCCATCAACATCCAACACGCATCACCTGAGCACCCACCCACCTATGCAAACACTTTACCCATAGTTCAGTGGCTGCATTTCAGACATTCAAAGGTCAGAGCTGAAAACCACAACCACCATCCTCATGCTGTGTTTTCCAGAAGTCTCCAGATGTCCCCATTGGCCTTGCTGCAGGGCATACCTGGCTGTGGTTGTCCTCTCAGGCCCTTGGATTGTTGTCTTTTCCCAAAGAAGAAGCTCAGAGCCCTCTGCTCCAACCTCAAGATTTAGATCTTGTGCTAGTTTGCTTGGGCTGCTAACAAATTACTACAGACTCAGCAGAGTAAACAATGAGAAGTGATTTCCTCATGGTTCCGGAGGTTGGATGCCCAAGATCAAGGTGCCAGTGGGGTCACTTTCCTCTGAGGTCTCTTTCCTTAGCTTGCAAATGGCCTCCTTCGGGCTGCCTCTTCACATGGGCATCTCTTTGTACACACATGTGCCTGGTCTCTCTCTGTGTCCTAATCTCTTACAGGGACACCAGTCAGATTGTATGAGGGCCCACCCAAACAGCTTCTGTTTTAATTAATTATTTCTTTGAAGTCCTGTGTCCAAATAAGATCACATTCTGAGGTACTAGGGTTAGGACTTTAAGGTATGAATTCTGGAGGACACAATTCACCCCCTAACAGGTGTCTTCTTTCCGTCACCACCACCTTCTTGGCTCAACACATCTCTGAAGAGACTTCATATTACAGAAACAAAGTGCATAAAAATGAAATGTATCCACCAGTAACATGGCTTCCCCTAAAAATGGGGAATATTTTTGTGTGTGATCCCTAAAATGACATCCCTCGGCCTCGCTTCCACTGAACAGTTTGTGCTCTGACAGCTCAAGGGGAGGCGACAGTGATAAAAGCATACAGGCTAGCCATGAATCTCCTCATTTGAATGCACTTCATTAAAACTAGCATTTTTTATTACAAAGACCTGACAAAGTGAGTATTAGACAGAAATGCATGTTAAGCTGGCATTGATCTTTCCAGGGAGATTGTACATTAAAGAGCACACTTTCACACTCTGTTAACTGCTTGCTCATAAAAAGGAAGCAAGAATCAAAGGCAAAGTCCTTCAGCCTTATCCCTCCAACATCACTATGGCTACCCAGTAGGGTTGAGTGGGCAGAACCAGGCAAGGACCAAGGGCCACCTAAATCTTGTTTCCAAGGCTATTTAGGCATCTGGGTCTCAGGTATCTTCTCTGCCCATTCAACTGGCCTTCCTCCACAACCAAGAGGTCATTCATTGCCAATGCACCAAGTTGATTTTTTCCAACCTGGAGCTTCCATTTCCTAGGAGAGGATCGCGTTGTTCCATTCTCCCATGATGTTTTCTCATCAAGGAGCAGTATTGATCAAAGACCAGGGCAGCCACATCTTTGGGCATCCGCATATGATGAGCACGTGTGTGTGCATGTGTGTTTGTGTTCCTGAATTGACAGGAACAGAAACCAGAAGTTTGATGGAAAGAAAAGGAAAATGCATTTGGCAGCTGCAGAGAGAAGCTAGATGAGGAAATCGTGTGTGGGGAGTTTCCTGCAGCCTGAGATGGAGTCGTGGCTTGTCTTTAGACAGTCAGCTGAATAATCCTCACCAGGATTCCTGTCTGCTCAAATATAACAATTTAAGAGGAGCAAGAGGAGCTTAAATGCTAAGGGCTAATCCTGCCAAAACCATTTCTTCCAGGACCACTGCTTATATTAAAACAGTCACCTCTCCCCCCAGTGTTGTTCTCTCTACCTCCCCTCCAAATCCTTCCGTCCTTGCATCCCGTCTTAACTTCTGCCTCAGTGTGATCACCGGCAGCTGGACAGCCCTGCTCCCTCAGCCACACTGAAGCGTGAGCAGGTCTCTAACATACCCTGTAGACTCTCGCTGCCACATTCTCACTGATGCAGACCCTCCCACCTAGACCGCCCCTTCCCTGGGCCACTTCTGCTCATACTTAACACTAAATATAGGTGTCACCTCCTCCTGGCAGCACCCACAGATCTCTTCCCACATCCTTAGACTGGGTTAATTTCACTTCCTCTGTTTCCGTGATCCACCAGCATGGCACTGCTGTTGCACCTACTGTGATATCCTACAGTCCTTGGGGTCAGGAGCCACAGTGTACATAATAAATGCTCTAGAAATATTGAACAAGTGAATGCATTTTGTTAAAGGAATATCTAAAGATAAAGGAAATGAATTAATAGTATATATCAGATGCTTCTTGTGCATTATCTCAGTTAAGTAGTACAGCAACTCTGTGGACAAGTATTATTGTCCCCATTCATGCACAGCTGAAGAAGTCAGAGCTCAGAGAAGGTAATTCCCCAGAGAGGGAGTGGAGATTCAAACCCATATTGACCTCTCCAGCCCCATGCCCTTCTGCCCCCCCTGTGCAACTACAGCAAGCTCTCACATACCCAGAAGACCCAGGAAGAAAGGTCTCAACTGCCCCCAAATCAAGATGCCCCATCTCACCCAGTGGCTCCTGCTACTCTGCAAACCCCCTCCTTCATCCTGGCATTCTGCAGGCAGGGAGTGGAGCATGGGCTTTCTCTGCCGCTGTATCATATCACAAACGTCTATCTAATTTGCGGTTCCCTCTCTCCCTAAGGACACATTCACGTTAGTACTTTAAAGGCAGGCTTCTCTCTATGAAGCAGGCGTGAGTCCATGTTTCACTGGCATTTGTATTCTGGGAAATGCAGTGCTTTATATATTAATGAGTAATTTCCTTTGCCCCATGCAGTTCAAAATTCAATAAATGCTGTTTAAGCCCACTTCTCCCACGTGTCCATCAGGCAGCAGCCTCGGGGAGTTGGGGAGAGAGTTCCTGCATATTTCCTTTTCCTCTTCCCTGCCCTCACACCAATGTCCCCTCTCATACTACTATGCTCAGTGTGGCTCCCTAGGAGGCAGCATGGCAACTACACTGTCTGGCCCCACAGGTCAAGGTTGAGACTCACCATTGTCATCTCATCTCACACCTCCACAAACCCATGTCTGTCCTTCCATACCCTTCTCCACAGAAGCCCATCAAATGTGTCCCCAGCAGGCTAACATTCCACTATTAGAAAAGTCAGTCCTCTGAGTTAGGCATTGCCTCATTCTTCTGTCCTCTTTCAGAATAGAAATTCTCCCTGATGTCACATACACCTTAACTTCATTGAGGTCATTGTTTCATTTTGCAAACTAAGTCAATTTATGGCTTGAACTTGGGTTTAAAGGAGTCAAGGAAAAGGGGGAGCCCTGGGCAGAAAGCAAACTGCTGTGGTTTGCCGCTAGCCTCGCCCAAGGTTGACCCTTGCTGGTGGAGTACGACATGGGTGGAAGGTAGGAGGGGCAAGCAGCTTGCTCCAGTCCCACACTGGGAGAGAGTGGCCATCACCCTTGGACAGATGCCTTCACCCAGCTCTGAGCACGGGCCCCCAGGACACTTAGGAATATTAGTCCAGGTCTATTCTCTGCATCGAGTAATAATTCAGTAAAATCTCAATTAAAACCAAGTCATAAATCACATTTAATGTTGCCCTGACGGGTCGAATTTAATATGCCAGGCCTATTAATCATTTGCCAAGCCCTGGAATCCCAGCTTCCTCTTCTGAGGATTCAGGGTTTAAGGCCCATTCCTCCCACCTCTGCCACAGTTTAATCAGACCCCAGAGAGCAGGAGCCAGGGAGGTTTTGGACCGTGTCATGTTCTGCATGTGAAGCTTGGTGGCTTGGGTACTTGGGGGAGCCCAGTAGGAAAAGGGAACCCAGACTCCTACACAGGTTAGTTTATCTGCTGGGTGTGGAACATGCCAGATGGGAAGTGGTAATATACATATGCCATCCTGGGAGCTAGGAGAACAGCCTGCAGGGTGAACAAATGCTCAATAGGGTCAGATCATGCCCAGCTGTCCTTCTGACAAGCAGTGGGCACCAGGGATCTGGAGAAATAATCAAGATTTCCTTACACAGGAAAATCAGTGGTGTAGAGTCCCCATGTAGGAAGCTGGTAGACACCCTGGCCAACTGAAAAAACTATTCCTGGGACCCACAGAACCTGATGACAGGGCAGAGACCCAAGGCCAGGACTTCAGTCTCTGGGAGTGGTACTGGTTCCAAGCCTATGAAGACTGTTGCAACAGCACAGATACCTCCTGGGGACATGGAGGGACCATAGGTTTGTCTAGGTGCAACAGCAGCCGAGTAACCAAATGGGAAAGCTGAGTTCTATATTCTAGAACTGGGTGCTGAGGGGTCTTCCCTGAGGCCTCAGGGGACTCTGAGAGCCAAGTTGGTGTCCATCAGAAAAGCTGAGACTGAGGGTGACTATAAAATGAGATGTGAGGCCAGAGACTGCATTTGATCCCTAGCTATGTGGCCTTAAACTAGGCGCTTCACCGCTCTCAGCCTCAGTTTCCTATCTTTAACATGGGGTGGATATATACATATAATGTATAGGTTTGTGGGGGTTTTTTTGAAGATTAAAGGAAAGGGACATGATAGCATGCAGTGTGAGGCCTACATACGCTGAGTAGGGCCTTAATTCATGAAAGCTCTGTTGTCAGAGCAGCAGAGGAAAGACCACTTCTGCAGAGCAAGTCAAGAGGCTACAGTCAGAATGGAGATTAGGGCCACAGAGCCAGGGTCTGAGTCACTAAAACAGGGTTGGAATGTGAAATCCTGAGGACCAAGTGAGAACTGGGCCCCGCCAGTGACTAACATCAACCATCAGGTCTACTTCTAAGAGGAGGGGGCTTAAGGGACAGAGGCAGGGTGGGTGTGAACAGTGCTGGCTCCGGGTTCCAGGGGTTAGCTTGGGACCACGAGCACAGCTGCAGTGGGGTGAGGACGGTCCGGGTCTCGGATACTTCTTCACTCTCTCTGCCCCCCGTCCTTCTTTCCTTCCTAGCTTCCATCACGTATATTTCTGTATCTCCTGCTATGTGCCAGGCATTAGAGGCCTGGAAACCTCTCACCTGGGAACCTGCAGAGAGCTGAACGTGCAGGGATGCAGAGGTTGGGAAACAGGTGCCACTGACTCCAAGGGAAAAGCAAGCACCTTCTAACTTTTGAAAGACCTCATACAAAAAATAGCATAAGGACACTTGGCTGCTTTATGATCAGTACGCTTGACAATATACTTCAGCATTTTTCATCAAGTCTCATTTTGTGCCACTAACTGGCACAAAATAACAGCTGGCGTTTTACCGAGCATTTACAACCTGCTAGGCAGCAAGCTGAAAGGTTTACACAGCTTGTATATTTTAACCCTCCCACCCCAGGAGCTTCAGTAGTACCATTATCCCCATTTTATAGATCGGGAAAGTGAGGCTAAAAGAAGTAAAGGAACTTGCCCGAGCTCTCACCGTAAGTAGCAAAGGGGATTTGAATCAAGGCTAGCTGGGATTTTAAAAGCTGTGTGTGATGGGACCCCTGGTCCTGGCCAGGGCTCCTGTTTCTCCTCCGTGGGGCCTGGCTGCTGCCTGGCACAGGGCTGGAGGATATTGACATTTTCCTGACCAGGCATTAGAACAAATAACCCAGTGTGCACGCTGGCATGCGGGCCCATATGCCAGTGCCCACTCACTGGGCAGAGCAGGATGAGCACCTCCCCTGGCTGACAACCCTCTCCCTCACTCCTCTCCCTTCTCCTCTCCCCCTTCTCCCGTCTCCCCTCCAAGAGGGCCAAAGCTCACTCTCCAGCAGTGAACCAGTAAGAGGATCTCTCAAGCCCTGCATCTGAGTAATCATCCTTATTTTTACTGCCCCTTCCATGGTACTACAAGAAAAAATAAATAAATAAAGCCAACTGGCAGAGCAGACAACAATGAGAAACACATGTTGTCTCATAATGAGCTTTTTTTGGCTACTGTTAATGCAATATGACAGTGGAAGGTCCCCAAAGGGCTGCTTTTCTGGTCTAGAAAATGACCTTAGCTCACATGAATGGTTTTCCACTGACATCCTTTCTGCTCATACCATTTGCTCACCCCTTTGTGAAGGAGTGGTCTGCGGCACAATCTAGCAACTGCCCCGGTGTTTGAATGTCCATTATTCCATCCGAGCTGTGTGTCTTCCCAGCAACTCCTTTCCAACCTGCTCCTGGCTGGTCCCTGCGTCTCCATTTCCCCTCATTCCTTAGGTCAGATTCTCATCTTCCTTGGACCTGGCAGTGTCATCTAGCTTCCTCTACAGTCTTCATTAATGGGCTTTTTGCTCCTCTTCGGGATGGTTCACACTTTACTCAATCCTTTAATACCAGTTATTTGATTTCTGAAGCCCTGGGGCTCCAGGGGCAAAGGTTAACCTGCATCTGTTTGACCTGATGGGCAAAATAGACTTGCCCCTCATTCAGGAGCATTGAGCTCAGTGCAGTAGGCTTTATCCTATTATCCAATAATTCTTTTCCTTGATTATTCCCCCTTGAGGTTCGGGACTTTAGATTAAGTGTGGAGGAGAAGAGATTTGTGGTTTAGATCTTGTGAGAAAAGTGATTAGTCATGTGCGGATCAAGGGATCAACTATTCAGAATTAGCAAGCTTATGTGATAACTACACGTTCTTTCTAACAGTATATCAGTGGTTCAGATTTAAGAACTCTGAAACAGATCACACCAGGGAAGAAAAGAGCATCTCCACAGCAGCCCTCTGCTTTATGTACTCCTGGTTATGTATGTTACCAGCTCCACTGGAAATCACATACTGTGTACTTATCTACCCTGCACATTTCCCTCATTTCCTGTTTATAGCAGAATCCTAACAGGAAGAGGCTATGCCCTACTCTAGCCTCCACGGAGGAGGACGTAATCATGATCAATCTAAGCAATGATGATAATTCCGTTCTCACTTGCAAGTAATTGTCACAGAAATGGGCACATGGCACAATTTAGAGTACAGTCTCATTTTTAAGAAGGGATATGAGAAGGGGAAACTCCCTCTTATTCAACTTCCACATTTTGGACATTGTTGGGTAAGGGTGTGATAACTGGAGCTGTGGCAGCTCCTTTGGGATCAAGAGCTTTTTTCAGCCTAAGGATAAAACCTAACATAATGAGAATGTTGGTGTAAGAAGACAAAAATAACCTAATCCTCTGACCAGGCACTGAACCATTAAAAAGTGGCTTTGCTCATACTTTGTCTTTTGACAAGTGCATACATTGAAAGGGTGGTAAAAACATAAAGATTGGGGGTGCTGGCAAGAGCATACTTAATAGAGTTTATGGAGCAAGACCAGGAAGTGTCTGAAATCTCTGGAAAACAGAGAGGAATCCGGAGCTCCTGGTGAAACATTCAAGTGAGTCCTATCAGTGAACCTAAGGAGGTTCTACCTGAGGGTCACCTGCTATCTCTAGCAGTCTAGGACTTTGGCTTTGTACTCTAGGCTTTCTCTGGGTGAAAATAGATATGGAATCTTTTTAAAGCAGCACTTTTCCTGCACTATTCAGAGAAAACTGCCCTGCTGCTCTGGCCCTTTGCTTTTAGAAAGTTGCTATCGGCCTGTTCCTCCTCTAATAAAAGTATAACAACATGATTTTACACGCTACAGAAACAATTTATAAAACATGGTCTATCACCATGTCTAAAGGATGTCTTGTTGGCAAAGTAGATCATTAACCAAACCACCCCACCACCACAGCTAGGTGCAAACTTTACCCCTCCCCTGCAGCCTTTCAACCACTGCTCATGTTCTCCGACAGCTGTCCTGGTTTCGTGGTTGTTGTTGTTTGTGGGTGGTGGCTGGGTGTTGTTATTGGTGGGGCTGGTGTTATTGGCAAATCATCATTCACCTTGTCAGTATGAATTAACTAAGTTTTCAGGCAACAAGGACATTCCCACACTTAATCATCATTACAGTTCCAGAATGGGTTCCCAGTGAACCCAAATATTGAGGCTGCTTGTTTTACTGCAGAATTCAAATGCACAAAATTAGCAAGATCAGCTCTGAGAGTGTCGGCCGCTGCCAAATAAGACTCGAGAGAATGCCTGGGTATATTATTAAATTGCACATAATGATGGTATGTGTCTAGAAGCTGGCTTCTGTGGACGGCTACGTCTTTATCTCACAAGCTATGACAGCTTGTTTGAACCAAGGAGCATGTTTTAATTTTTCTCCTTCCCCATTTATCAAAATGTTTTCAGTGCACACGTGAAGCGTGAGGAAGCTGGTCCTTTGCCTCCTTTCAGCCTCATCATTTCCTTCGTTGTTTAAGCCGCTTCTGTGTTTTTATTAGAGTCTCTGTCAAATCCATCCTTGTTTGTGTCTTCCACGTGCACCACATGAGGAACATTCCTACCTTCATGTGGCCTGAAAAATCATGTGACCCAATTCAGGTAAATTACTGAATCACAAAAGAATTAGGAGTGGACACATTTTATAGTCAAAGGAAAAAGCAACAAGGGCCACTGGCACTGTGTTGATACCTACTGTGTGGAGTCCTGAGATAGGTGCTTTTGGGATTTCATTTAATTCTGAAAACAATCTACACTGTAGCTACATCACACCCATGTATCAGATGTGCAAGATGAGGCTCTCAGGTTATGCGGCTATTAAAATGATAGAGTCTAGATCCATGATTTCCAACTAGGATGCCACAAAAATGTTAAAGACCATTCATTCAATTATTTTCAAAAGACATTTCAAAGTCCAGTGTTTTGCATTTAAGTGTGCCACAGAAGTTTAACTATAGGTTCAAATGTATGGGGAGATAAAAGAGGCCAAAAAACACTGGTCTAGACTCCATCTGACATTCTTCTCCATGCCAAGTCTTCACTGTGCCTAGAACACCTTCCTACAAAGGACAGAGGGGGCGGAGCCAAGGCAGGAACAAAGAAATGGCTCTGGGCGTGAGGAAAGAATCACAAAATAATTCACAGCAATCAGAAAGGATTAGAAGGCAACTATTCAGAATACATAGGAGGAAAAGGGAAAGGTCTCGTTGAAAAGAAAACTAAAAATTGACAGAAGAAAAATTATGAGCAGAAGCAGTCAACACCGAAAATAGGAAGAAGTAAGATTTCCCAGGAGACGTTTCAGAAAGAAATCAAAGCGAAAGACGGAACAGGCAAGAGGGTGGGATGAAAAATAAAAGATGGATGCAGAGAATTCGTTTCCTGTTTTTTCATAGAACATTCCTTGTGGGTTATTTGAGTGGAGAATCACAACAAGAATCTCTGATAAAACGGTAATTCAGCTCTCACATTAATGTTAGCTAATCTTTGGGGACGTGAATCTAATATTTGAAATTTTAGATACCCTCTCACCTCTCAGAGTGATTTCTTAAATAAAGGTGAACCAGGGGAGGTAAAACATTTTCTTGGGAGCAAAGACTGTCCCTCCTGTGAGGTAAAATTACATCTTCCTGGACACTGAGTGCTCCAAATCTTAGTCCCAGCAAATTGTCACCACCAACTGCTATGACCCCCAACTGCTATGAGGTCAGTGGCTAAAAGAGGCCACTGGATCATGATTTTCCAGAATTGCAGACCCCTACAGGGTAAAAATCACTTCCTGGGGCTTCCAGGTTGCTCCACCCTTTCATCTCAGACTGGGGAGGGAGTGAATCTTGAGGCTTTGAGCGATTTTTCACAGAAGAAAGTCAAACAAACTGAATAACAGAAACCTCCCCTACTGAGAGTGCCTCTCGGGCTTCAGCCATGCAAGTGAGCATTCATGTGGCCACATGCATATGACAGACCCACGTGTGCATGTGTGCATGGACAGATGTATGCTCACATCCATGTGAGCTTCTGCACGTGTGTGTATGTGAGCATGTGGGATTGTGCGTGTGTTTCTGTGTGTGCACCCCCCGCATTGATAGCAGCAAGACCTCTGTACAAGTGTCCATAAAGAGGCAACCTTGAGCAGTAAAACCACTGACCTTAGAGTCAGAGGATACTATGTGTGAATTCTTCCTCTTTGCCACCACAGGCAAGTTACTAAGCCTTTCCAAACCTCAGTTTTCCCATCTGTAAAATGGGGTAATAATTTCTGCCCCATCACCGTGAAGATCAAATGAGGTAACATGTGTGAGGATATTTTGTAAGCCAAAGTGCGTTGTAGAAACATATGAGCTTTTCTCCATCTTTTAGGGTCAAAATGGAAAATATTACATAATGATCAAATTACTGCTGTTTCAGCATGATTCCAGCATTTGTCTCCAAGGGCTGGCTGGAGGGAGAACTGCAGGGAATCAGGGAAGCTTTCTAATATCCTGGTACCTTTTCCTTCTTGGTGGAAGTCAGTGACCTCCCATGGTCTTGGGTGCATGTCTCTGCATTCTTTGCACAACCCAGGGGGTCTCTTGGACTTGTTTTGATGTTAAGGGGAGGGGGGAGCTAGCTTAACGCAGCAGAGAATAAAAGTTTCAAAATACAGTTGCTCTGCCTGCCTGAGTCCTGGGCTCTCTGCCTTGAGCACGTGTCATATTGCCTCCCAGGGCAGGACAAGACCTCCATCCATCTCCTGCCTCCCCTTCCACACCTCCACTGAAAGGCAAAGGCGCCCTGCCTCCAGCTCAAGGGAAAAGCCAGATTAACCTTTCTGACACTACAGCAAATGTTAGCAGTCTGCCTCGCCTTTCATAATGCCAATCCAGGCACCAGTCAGTCACCGTCTGTTAGAAATACAGAGAATATATGTCAAAACTCACCCGCACATGCTGAATTGGAAAAGAGCAGTTATTACTGCAAACTCTATATACATTATTTATCAAATGAACTCTCTGCAGTAGGAATACAATTCATTTCTACTCTCTCTCTCTCTCTCTCTCTCTTGTTCTTTCATTTCAATAGGAGATGAAAGAAACCATTTATAGAATCTTTCTGGGCATTATTCATGCAGCAGTATCCCTGGCTAGGGTTTGAAGTCAGAGCTGTCTATTGCCTGAAGGGAGTGGGCTGCTTCGAGTGGGAGAGAAACAGCCTCTGTCTGCCAGGTTTTCTCAGCCTCCCCTCTCCATGGCCACCACCACTACCACCCTCCCTACTCCTGGAACTGCAAATAACTGGATCTCTCTTCAGCTCTCCAGGCACACATGAGGAGATGGGAACCTTGGCTCAGATTAAGGCGAGTACCCTTTCAGTGCATTGTCTTTGCAACCGTGGCTCTAACAAATTACCACAAGGTGGACAAGGTATTTCCAGTAGGTCCATTTGGAGTCAAGGCCAGCTCCCATTTGGCCTCACATTAAGAAACAGAAGAAATACATCTCTTATTCAATGTGGACTAGCGTGAGCCTTACAATGAAGACTACTCATTTTCACAGTCAGGTTAGCTCAAAGTTGGGAGTTTTGCCTATTGGAGATGGTAAAAACGGTGTAGTGATGTTGGAGGTAATGCTGATGGTGGTGGAGACAATGGTAGCAATGGTGACAGTGTTCATAGTGATAGTAGAAATGGTGGGGGGGGTCATCATCATGGTGGTAATGGCAGGAGGAACAGTGGGGATGGTGGTGGGGATAGTGGTGAAAAGTAAGGTGATAATGGTGTTGGTGATAATGGTAGAGGGTGTGGTAATGGAAAAGGAATAGTAATGATGGTAGTAATGGTAGTTAGGAGTGGTAGTGGAGGTGATAATGGTGGTTGCTATGGTGGTGATGGCAGAGGGGATGGTGGTGGAGCTAATGGTGCTGGTGATGATAATAGTGGTTGTGGTGATGACTTGGTGATGCTGTTAACGTGGTGGTAGCGGTAGAGGTGACAGTGGCAGTGGTGGAGGTGATGGTGGCAGTGGTGGAGGTGATGGGGGCAGTGGTGGAGGTGATGGTGGCAGTGGTGGAGGTGATGGTGGCAGTGGTGGAGGTGACAGGGGCAGTGGTGGAGGTGATGGGGGCAGTGGTGGAGGTGACAGGGGCAGTGGTGGAGGTGCTACTGGCAGTTGTTGTGGTGATGATTGTGGTGGTAGGAGTGGGAATAACGGAAGAACATCCTAAGTGGTGATGATCATGATGGTGGTGATGACGTTGTTTATGGTCACAGTCTGTGTAGAGGGTGACAATATAATCTTTGCATTCAAAAGAATTTTCATTAAAGAATAGGACACTTCTTTCAAAAGAAAGCACTTTGCTCCTATTTCAAATCAGACCTCCATAAAACTGCTCCTCTGAATTCTTGTCTAATTTAGTGTACCTGTGATAGTGAAGGTTGCACAATGAAAGCTCTCTTTCTGAGGAACTGGCTGCCTGCTGGTGCCTACAGTCCTATCTTGACTTTGGAACTAAGTGTCTTGACCATCTTCCGTTCTGAAAGCCAAATCCTGCTTGCTCTGAACCTCAGCTCCAGCTCAGGTCCACACCTCTGGCCAATGGTGTCCCCTCATCAAGTGTAACTCATGTGTCTTAGCTCATTTGTTACTTTAATTATTATCTGTTTTAGCTGGTGTGTGTTTGATCACTCCAATCACAGTGTTAGATCCTTGAAAGAACATTGACCTTTCTAAACCCCATACCCTTAAAATAAATATATACTGAACAAATGAATGGATGGATGGACAAATGAATTTAGGTGCTATTATTTTCTCAAAAATAATAGCATTATGGTGTATACTGCAATAGTCATGAAATTAATTTGAGTATAAATATCTTCTCCGGACTTATAGGAAAGAGGGAATTTAAATACTACTAATGCTAATACTGCAATGATAGCCAACATTTGTTGAGCTCTGTGCCAGGCTCTGTGCTAAACAGTTCACACACATTATCTTCTTAAGCCCTTACAATGAGCCTACCATTGTAGTGTATCCATTTTATAGATGGCAAAGCTACCGTCAGAGATTTTGAATGACTTGCATTATAGCCTCATCTGATAAATGCAATCAGAGTAATCTGGTTCTTTGTACCCTCAATGTATCCCCAACAATAATTTTTAAAAAGTACTAGCTTTGGATTCAAAAAGACATAGGTACAAACAGTAATTCTGTAATTTACCAGTTGCATGGCTTTTATTAAATCAACTATTGTCTCTGGACCTTGGTTTGCAATTTTAAAAAGTGGGAAAATTATACTTGTATTAGTTAGGACTGAAAGAGAATATATATATATATATATGTAAATTATGAGTATATTTATATAAATATAAATATATATGTATATATAATTATAAATCTACAAAAACTAAAATTCTTGTATATACACATACATCTTTGTTCCATGCCCAAGATGTAGCAAGTATTTAATCAGTAGCAGTTCTTTTTTTTTCCAGTTTTTTTTTTTTTTTTTTTTTGGCCAGGGCTGGGTTTGAACCCACCACCTCCAGTATATGGGGTTGGCGCCCTAGTCCTCTGAGCTACAGGCACTGCCCACAGTAGCAGTTCTTTTTTCTCTTTTTCTATTTTTCTGCTGAGGGTCTCCTCACTTCAAGTGACGACAAAGTTCCGGTTACAGATCTGGTGTAGAGCCCACCCTTTCTTACCCCATAGATTCAACCTCAACCCTGAGCTCTTTTCCTGGACACGGAGGCTGAGTCACAGAGCACTTTCTCCAGGCCTGTGGGTGCTCCATGGCTGAACTGGTGCAAAGCCGGGGAACCTGGCTTGGCTGGCCAGCTCAGCGGTCTAAATCAGGCCATAACTCAATGTCTTACTGAGCAGTCCACCAGCACGTGGCCTGTGGGCCGCAGTCTGGGAAACGATCCACATTTCTAACACTGCCAGGGGTGCTACCTATGGAAACAAAGTCTCCCCCACCAGCGTATCCTGGATCAGCATCAGCCTAGAGCGAGACTGGCCAGGCCTCCCTAACCAACAGCAGTCCACATGTGGTGGCTCTGGGGGCATATTTCTCTTCTAGCCACTCTTTAACACCTAAGTGTTAAAAGTTAATTTAACTCTGATCGCACTGACAGGGGAAAAGTTAATAGAAGTTTTATTTTTAATATATGAGGAACCTTAACAGGATTTAAGCTTAATGCCTCAGAAATGGGAAGGTACTGCCAACAATTTATCTACCTGAATCTGTAGACTTTAGTAGGGAGCTGAAGAAATGGAAGAAGTATTATTTCAGCAGCTAAAGGTGGGATTGAAATGCCCCCCACAGCAATTGGGAGAAATCCCAGCAGGCTGCCAACCCCAGAAATTGACTCATAAATTGCCCAAATCCTCAGTTTCCCCTTATTACCCTGACCTCTAGTTTTCTTTACTATCCAGAAAATATATCATTTCAATTCTTTTGGGATATAATAGAGCTTGTCACTTAGAATCATAGAATTTTAGAGCTGATTTCTTCCAGCTATAATAATTTATGATACTAAGAGACGTGGAGGGAAAGTTTATAATGGAAAATTGTGCTGAACATGGGCCATACATTTTGTTCTAGACGTGGCTCTTGGCTATTTTCAAAAGCTACTAACTTAAAAAAAAAAATCTCGCACGCAAAACATTCCCTGGTACACTTAGGCCAAATTGCCTGAACTCTTCGTTGTTAGGTTATATTTCAGTAAGGAGACCGGTCAACTACTTTTACATAGGAAATTCCTTCACCAAATAGTTACTGAGCACCAGCCACGTGACAGGCACCGTTGTAGACATTGATGGATGCAGAAGCACATAAAATACTCAAAAATCCTTAGGGAAGTTGCTTTCTTATAAG
>CAUYQV010099995.1:0-25705 GCA_963574575.1 Galagoides demidoff | reverse complement strand
CCAATCAGGGATGCACTGGAGGAATCGCCAATGTTTTCCCCTGATGGGCATGGTCTTTTTTGTTACTGGAGCCTCCCGTGGCAGAGGAAAGCTCCCCCTTTTGTTCCAGCTTGCTGGTTCTTGTGTCAGCTGCTTCCAAGGCAGAGCTGGCAGGTTCTCTAGCGCCTCTACTGGAGCCTCTGGTGGGGGAGGGAAGCTCCCCCGCTTGCTCCAGCCTGCTGGTTCCTTAGCCAGCTGCTGCCACCAAGACAGAGGTGGCAGGTCCCCCAACCCCGCTTGGCTGAGCTGGCTGGGGTGCCACTTTTCCGTTATCATTACCACAGTACTCTACCCAGGGTGACAAAGTAAGACTGTGTCAAAAAAGAATAAAATATTTTATGCACAGATTTTTCTGGAATCATGTAATGTCTTTTATATTTCATGTTATAGCACTGGCTTTGACATCTGATACCACATAGAATAAAACTTGTGAGAACTGTCATTCTTATCTTTTACTCAAGATTCGAAAGTTTCTAATATTTCGCCATTAAGTATGAATTTTACTGTTAATTTCTCATAGTCTTTATGAGACTGAGGAAATCTCCTCTCCTTTTAGTCCTAGCTTTTTATAACTTTTTATTAAGAATGATTTTTGAGTTTTTTCAAACGCTTTTTTTGTATTGAAGTTATATGATACTTTTCCTTTACTCTGCTAATATGGCAAAATGACATTGATTTGCAAATATCAAACTATTTACTACTCCTGAAATCACCCAATTTGGTCATTATGTTTTATCTATTTTATGCACCATGGAGTTCTTTTGTATATTATTTTTAAAATGTTTCCATTTCTGTTTAGAAGAGATGCTGAACTGTACTTTTCTTTCTTTTAATGACTATAAATATTTGGTGTTAGTGTTATGCTGACTTCATAAAAAGAATAAGAGAATGGCCCCTCTTTTTCTATTCTCTGGAATAATTTAATATCACAGATTAAACTCCATTAATGTTTATAGGTCCATTTAGATTTTCTAATCAATTTTACTAAGTTGTATTTTCCTAGGCCTTTATTTATTTCATTTAAGTTTTCAAAATGACTATGTATCATTGCTCATAATATTCTCATGTCATCTCTGTACCGACTCCAGGATCTGTAGTATTCACTCTCCATTCCTGATAATAATTTTTATTCAAGCTTTTATTTTTTATCACTTTCTATTAACTTGTCAATTTTATTGAAATTTTCAACAAATAACTTTTGAAATTATTGTTCATCTTTATTTTATGGTTATTTCTTTTTCTATTAATTTCTACTCTTTTATTTCTTTTTTTCGAGTATTTATATTGCTGGTCACTTTCTTTCTTTCTTTTTTTTTTTTTTTTTGCAGTTTTTGGCTGCGTCTGGGTTTGAACCTATCACCTCTGGCATATGGGGCCGGTACCTTGCTCCTTTGAGTTATAGGCGCTGCCCTTATTGCTGGTCACTTCCTAACATCTTGTAGGACATATTAAAGCATAGATGTTATTTATTTACATTTTAAATTGAGATATAGTTTATGTAACATAAAATTTACTTTTTAAAGTATATAATTCAGTATTTCTTAGTTTATTTATAAAACTGTGCAATCATGTGAATTATTTAATTTTAGAACATTTGGTAGTGTCTGGCTTCTTACAGTTAGTATGATGTTTTCAAAGTTCATCCACATTATAGCATGAGTCAAAACTTCACTTTTTTTGCAGAATAATATTCCATTGTATAGGTATACCACATTTTGTTTATTCATTCTTCAGCTGATAGACATTTGTGTGGTTTCCAGCTTTTGGGTATTCTGAATAATGCTGCTGTAAGTATTAATGTACAAATTTTACCCCGAATATATGTTTTTACTTCTTTTGCTTATATCCCTAGGAGTGAAATTGTTGCATCGTACAAGATCTGACAGTTAAGTTCATGCACTCATCCTAGAAAAAGTGCTATATACCTTCATAGCTGAGTATCACTATGGTCACCTTTGGAGCATATTCTCCTTGAAGAAGAACTATATACATCGATGCTAACCCCTAGCTAACCCTTCAAAGCAATTTTGGAACTCTTTTTATGGAATGAACATCAGAGCTATTGTTGTATAGCACACAAAACCTTGCAACAATAATAATGAATACCACTAAGTAAGACACTCCCACACGTCAACATGAACACAGTGGGGGGACACTGATATACCAAGGTTATGAAATGTTACTGAGTTGTTTGTATAGTGCTGCCAATGTAGCACATGGTGGCAAGGTGGGGAACTTAATTGTCAGACCTCATCTGATGACAGTTCTGATGGTCATTCCAGAAGAAGAGTTCCAAAATTGCTTTGAAGGGTAGACTAGATGCTGGTATCTGTGCATAAATTCCCAAGGGGGATACTTTGAAAATGACCATAGGGATATTCAGTAATGAGGTATGTAGTACTTTTTCTAGGATAACTTCACAAACTTAATTGTTAGACCTTGTGTAGTAATTCTACTTTGTTAATTCTTCAAATTTAACTTTGAGGAAATAGCCAAACTGAGGCATAAAAATGAAGTTCAATTTATCTGTTTTTTCTTCTGTTGCTTATGCTGTTGATGTCATATCTAAGCACCTAATCTAAGGTCACAAAGAGTTACCTTATGCTTTCTTTCAAGAGTTTTTATGCTTTTATTTTATTTTTTCTATTTTCTTTTCTTTTTTTTTTTTTTTTTTCTTTGAGACAGAGGCTCACTATGTCGCCTTATCTCCCTCTGGCTCAGGCTGGTATCAAACTCATGAGCTCAGGTGATCCATCCACCTCGGCCTCCTAGAGTGCTGGGATTATAGGCATGAGCCACTGTGCTGGCAGTTTTTATGCTTTTAGCTCTTACATACAGATCTGTAGTCAATTTTGAGTTAATTTTTGTGTACAATATGAGGTAGGGGTCCTACTTTATTCACTTGTATATGAATAGGTAGTTTTCTTAGTACCATGTGTTGAAAAAACTGTTCTTTCCCCATTGAAATTGTGTCAACACCTTTGTTGAAATCCATTGACCATAAATGTATTGGTTAAAGTTATACTGAGTTTGGGGCAAGATCACTTAATAGTTGTTCCTGTGTTATTTCCAAATGTGTTAAGCATGTGGTATACAACATCTGGTTGTTAATATTGATTAATACATTTTGTATATAGATGATCGTGCTATCTACCTTTTTCCTGATCCTTGTAGGAAAGATCTTGAAAAGATCTTTGCAGAAAGATCATGTTATCTTGCTGTGTTCCTGATCTTTGTAGGAAAGCGTCAGGGTTCTTACCAGAGCCAGACTTAACCAGCCCTGGCAAGGGTCTACCAGGGTTCAGCCTCACTGGGGTGGAAGTGAATCAGGAGTGCTGCCACAACAGCCGGCTGAGCTTTTCCAGAGAAGTTGCCAGGCCTACCTTGTTCTTTGTCATTTCTTGCATGTTTATACCTTGTTTTCTCTTCTTTGCCCTTAAGAAAATGCACAACTTATAGTTTAAATTGACAACTTAAGTCAATAATAAGTTGGAAATAGTAATTTACAGTTTACCCTGCATTCTTTCTACTACCGACTTGAATTTCTAGTTTATGCTTCAGATTTAATTGCCTGTTTGCTTTAGTGAACCTCCCTCTTCCAAATCCCCCCATGTTAGGAAAATGCAGGCAGTCTTGACAAACAGGGACCTGGGACACAGAATCCCTAAACACACCTTGCCAGCAATGTAAACTAGCTATGAAAACATCATATATACTTGTATTTTAAGAATTATTTTTAGGCGTGGTGCCCATAGCTCAGTGGTTAGGGCACTGGCCATTTGCACTGAGGCTGGCAGGTTCAAACCCAGCCCAGACCTGCTAAATAGCAATGACAACTGCAACAACAATAAAAAAATAGCTGGGCATGGTGGTGGGTGCCTGTAGTCCTAGCTAGTTGGGAGGCTGAGGCAAGAGAATCGCTTGAGCCCAAGAGTTGGAGGTTGCTGTGAGCTGTGATGCCATGGCACTCTACTAAGGGGTGACATAGTGAGACTTTGTCTCAAAAAAGCAAAAAACAAAAAAAGTTTCTTTTTTGTTCAGTTAACCAAAGGGTAAACACCATTTTTAGCAAGGCTCTGCTCCATCCATCTTTCTCCAATGTTGAGGATAATGTAACCCGATCTTCTGAGGAGAACTTTATGCCAGAATCAGGGAGTGTGTGGATGTGAGCCTGTGCCCAGAGGTCTTCATTCCACTCCCTTGTTCTCGATTTCGTTTTTTCTCTCCAATCCCCGCTGCTCAATCTTTCATCCAGTGTTTTCTTAAGTTGTTGACTGTTTTTTCTTTATACGTGTTTTCTATGAGTATTTTAGTAACAAATTGTGAGGAATCTATTATACAGTGCTAGTCTTTTGTTTGATAACCAAGATGCCTGTAGTTAGAATGTTTGGGACTCTTGTCAGTTAGAACTTCCTCCTCCATGCTCATGGAATATCCTGTACTTAGGCTCACTATGCTATTTATCAGACTAATATTTTCTACAGAGCATTATTTTGGTCCCATAAGAGAACTTTTACCCATTCCTTGTCACAATTTTGGGCAATACAGGAAAACACGGTCAAGAAACCCAAACAAGATAGGTAAAAAGAAACCATTTTCAGAAATTTTTAAAAGCAGGCAGAGGAAAGAAATAATTACTTTCAAAAGAGCCACAATAGGCCAATTGATTTCACAAAAGAAATGAAGGCACTAACCATGGAGCTTCAAAGAGCTGAAATCTACCACGGGCTGCCAATCTAGAATTCTGTTCCCATTGAAAATACATATTCTTCAAGAGTGAAGAGAAAAATATATGCTCTGAAGATGCCAACGTGCCTATTTTAGGGAAGAAAAGAGTCAATAAGCTAAACACATACTAAGAAGTTAAGAAAAGAGTAGCCTATTTATACAGAGTAAATACTTGGGAGAAAATAAAAGAGCAAAAGTTAATGAAATAGAAAAAATTCCATAAAATAGAGAGGATTATAAAAACCAAAAGTTGGATGTTTAAAAAGTCTTATAAAATTGATAATTCCCAGGCAAATTCATTCAATTAAGATGAGAGAAGACACAAACAATTATTAGGAATGAAAAGGTAACATCAGGGTGGATCCTGTAGACATTAAAAGGTAGGATATTTTGAATGACTTTATACCAATTAGTTTAGAAACTTAGATGAAATATATAAATTCTTAGAAAATAAAACTTAAGCAAATTAATACTAGAAGGAATTATCTACAGGGATTTGTAAGTATTTAAAAATTTGATTTTGTGATTTAAAAGCTTGCCCAAAGAAAACGCCAGGCTCCCATGGTTTCACTGTTGAATTATAGCGGTCATTCTTGGCAGAACTAACACTACTGTTCCACAGGGGCATAGTAGCACTCTCCAAATCATTTTATTAGTTCAAGATAACCTTTATGCTAAATTCTAACAAGAATAAGAAAAAAGCGATTTTTACCCATAACCCTAGGAACAAATACCCAAAGAAAATATCAATAAACTGGATATAGCATAGCAGTATACGAAACCATGACAAATTGGCTTTATTTTAAGAATGCAAATTTTATTTCATATTCAAACATAATTTATGACATAAAAAAGATAATAGAATAAGCTGAATATAGTTAAAATTTGATAGAATTTCATAGTATTTGTACTTAACATCTTATAATAAACTAACAATAGAAGGACATTTCTTAATCTGATACAGATACCTACAAAATACATAATATGTTGTGAATAAATGTTTAAAACTTTAGTATCTAGAATAAGATAAGGATACCCACTTGCTATATCACTTCTTCTTTTTAAAATGGAGTCAGAAGTCCTAGCTAGTGCAAAAAGCGGGGGAAAGTTAAGACTGGAAAGAAAGATGTTATGATTGGTCAGTATACATGTATACAGAAAATCTGTATTTAAATTATTATAATTAATAAGAAAATTTTACAAGGCCACTGGATACATAGTTAGTTCACAAAAATCAATTATATATTTGTATATCAACAATTAAAATAACAGCAAGTATTAGGTAAAAGAGGAGAAATATAAAAAATACCACCATAACAAAACATCAAAAATTATCATCTAGGAATAAATCTATGAAAAGAAGTTTGAGTTCTCTATGCAGAAAACTATAACACATTATTGGGAGACATTTTAAAAGACCTTTGTAAAGGGAATTATTTTGGCAGATTTGGGATTGTAAAAATATCATTTCAATTGATGATATTCAGGTATGGTGGCCACTGGCTACATGCAGCTATTGAGCACTTGAAATGTGGCTACTCTGAATTAAGCCATATTATAAGTGTAGGAAATGTACATTAGAATTCAAAGATTTAGTATGGGAAAAAGATTGTCCCAGTAATTTAAAAATATTGATTACTTGTTTAGGTGATAAGAGTTTGGATACATATAACTAAAATGTATCTTAAAAATCAATTTCAGAAAAAAAATCAATTTCAGCTGTTATCTTTTTACCTGTTCTATGTGACTGTTAGAAAATTTAAAGTTTCACGTGTGGCTCACATTATATTCTTATTGGACAACACTGGATAATAGATGCAGTGCCGTAGCAGTAAAACTCACAAAGGATCGTATGTTTGTGGAAGTTGATTAGAAGATTCTAAAATGTATCTAGACATGCACAGGGCTAAGAATAGCCAAGACGCTCTTACAGAAGGACAATGAGAGGGTCTTATGAGAGGACTTGCTCTGCCCTAAGGTTTTGTTGTTATTGTTGTTGTTAAGCAGGCCCAAACCATGTTCGAGCCCGCCACCCCCCAGTGCACAGTGCTGGCACTCTAACCACTGGTTTATGGGCGCCCAGCCTGCTCTTAGGTTTTTTAACTTCAACACCATTGATGTTTTAGACTGAATAATTCTTTGTAGGGGAAGGGTGAAGGAGACTGCCCTGCGTATTGTGCCCTATTCAGCAGCAGCCCTGGCTTCTACCCACTAGGTGTCAGTAGCACCTGGCCCATTTGTGAAAACCAAGAAGTTTTTTCAAGATGTTGCCAAATGTCCACTGCTGAGGTACAGAATTGCCCGTGGTTTGGACACACCATCTCTACTACCTATCAGTACTTATTATAAAGCAACAGTAGTTTAAACAATGTGATACGGGGGTCAAGATATGCAGTTTGATCGGTGCAACAGAATAGAAAAAAAAAAAAAACCAAACAGATATAGGCCATCTCATGTGCATAGACACTTATTTTATCATACTTATTGTCATGGGATATCTGAAAATAAATTTAACCTCTTAACTCCATACGCACAAACCACCCTTGGTGGGTTTTAGTCACAAAGGTGAATGACAAAATGATAAACCTTCTAGAATAGCATATGAGAGTTTATCTTTATATTTTTCATATATGGAAAGATTCTTTTAAAAGACACAAGAAGCACCGAGAAAGAAACAAAAGAATGACTCTTCCCCTAAGTGGCCTGAGGTGATCTGTGAAAATGGATCGCTGTTCACTTGACCCAGAAAACCCACAAAGTCATGCAAGTCCAGAGGCTCAAATCTTCGTGTTCACTTTAAGGACACAGGTGAAACTGCCCAGGCCACCAACGGTATGCATATGTGAAGAGCCACCAAGTATCTGAAGGATGTCACTTTAAAGAAACAATGTGTACCATTCCAACATTACAATGGTGGAGTTGACAGATGTGCCCAGGCCAAACAGTGGGGCTGGACACAGGGTCAGTGGCCCAAAAAGAGTGCTGAATTTTTGCTGTATATGCTTAAAAATGCAGAGAGTAATGCTGAACTTAAGGGTTTAGATGTAGATTCTCTGGTCATTGAGCGTATTCAAGTGAACAAAGCACCCAAGATGCGTCGCCGAACTTACGGAGCCCATGGTCACATTAACCCAGACATGTGCTCCCCCTGCCACATTGAGATGATCCTTACTGAAAAGGAACTAATTGTCCCCCAACCAGAGGAAGAGGTGGCACAGAAGAAAAAGATATCCCAGAAGAAACTGAAGGAACAAAAACTTAGGGCACAGGAACAGATGCAACATAAAGTAAACGCAAATAACAGTAAAAAAAAAGGAAACCAAAGAATGATAAGGTGGAGTCTACTAAAATTAGGAATGTGGATTGACCAGAAGACATTGTGAGAAAGAAAGCCGTGAAGTGGATAAAAATGTTTCTAGTGCATTCATAACAGAGTTCTTCTGCCCAGAAAATACAAGACTAGCAATACCAAGTGGTGTTGAAGATGAGAAACGGCGATGTTGCAATCTAAGTGGCAGCGTGGTAAAATGCCTTTGGAAATCAGGGTGACGATATCTGCTAAAGTCGAAGGTAAACAGGTCCCATGAAGAAACATTTCTATATTTAGGTAGCTCCTAGAAAATATGTGCACTTATGCATCAAGAGACACGTACAGTAACACTCAGAGCAATGGGTTTTTTGGTGTCTCTCGCTTTGTTGCCCAGGCTGGAGTGTAGAACACTATTAGAGCTCACTGCAGCCCAGAATTCCTGGGTTCAAGTGATTCTCCCACCTTCCTTCTAGGGAGCTGAGACTATAGGCACTCACCATCACAACTGGCTAATTTTCTTTTGTAGAGCTGGGGGCTGTACTATGTTTTCTAGGCTGGTTTTGATCACTTCTGGCCTCAAGCGATCCTCCTGCCTTGGCCTCTGAAAGTGTTTATATTACAGGTCTTAGCCACTGCACCCAAACAGCAGTGTTATTTTTTAAGAGACCACAACTGGCACGGGGTGGAAATGGAGGTGGGCATACATCCCCCACTAGCAATATGTTTATAAAATAAAGCACTAAGTGTCCATAAAACTGTAGCTACAGCTACAGGGAAGTACTGCGTGCTCACCAATTGCTCCACTGGAGTACTTACAACTACATAGAGTAGCATGAATGAATCGCAAACATCAGATTCAGTCAGAGAAGCCAGACACCAAAGACTGAATGTCACAATAGGATTTAACATGATTTCCTTAAATGGACAGAACCAAACTCTGGTTTTATAAGTGATAACAACATGGTAGCTAAAATCTGGAAATAATCTAAATGTCTGCTAACAGGGAATGGTTGGATAATTGGTTGACCATTCATGCAATGGATTACCGGATGACAAAGAAAATGAACAAACTCAACATGCAGCAACGTGGATGAAAATTATAAACCCACCATTAAGTAATAGAAGCCAGGCAAAAAAATATATGATTCCGGCCAGGCATGGTGGCTCATGCCTGTATTCCCAGCACTCTGGGAGGCTCTGAGGCAGGAGAATTGCTTGAGCTCAGGAGTGTGAGACCAGCTTGAGCAAGAGCGAGACTCGGTCTCTACCAAAAATAGAAAAATGAGCTGAGTACAGTGGTGCACACCTATAGTTCCAACTACTTGAGGGGCAGGAGGATCTCTTGAGCCCAGAGTTTGAGGTTGCAGTGAGCTACGATGACTCCACTACACTTGAGTTTGGGCATCAGAGCGTGACTCTATCTCCCAAAAAAAGAGAATGTATGATGCCACTTACATAAATTTCAACACAGGCAAAAAATAAATTACAATGTTAAAGCCAGGGAATTAGATACCCTTCGGGTGAAGAGAGTGGTTAGTAACTGGGGGAAATGGAGGGCATCTGGGCCGTGGGTTTCTATGATGAGCCTTTAAGCTATACATTTAAATTCTGTGTACACTTCTCTTTATGTGTTTTATCTAACAGTTTTAAAAGCCTTAGTGAAGTGATAGAGCCTGCTCTGGATTCCTGTGGCTCAGGTTCACATCCCAGCTTTGTGGCTTTCTAGCTCTGTAACTTTGGGCAATTTACTTAATAGCTGTGGGCCTCAACTTCCTGTCTGTAAAGTGAAGATAATAATCCCATCTATTTTGTAAGATTTGGTGCGGAGATGCAAGTAGTATTAGAATCTTTGCTAAGACACAAAGTACTTTGTAACAACAGCTGGCACGTAGTAAATGGTGACTATTGTTTTTATTATTATTATCATTGCCAACTTGTTCAGAGGAATTGTAAACTCCCATTGGAATCACATGTATAAACCCACCGTGGCTCTCCATGGAAATGAGTTTTTATTTAGGTCTCTTACAGAAGTTTCTTTTATTCTCTGTCCTGAATGTTATTTGATAAATCACATATTAGGCATTTTGTAGTTTTATTTTATCATTGTAAGTAGAATATTCTTTGCCTTAGTCATTCCTAGCATCTAATAGCTAATCCGTGGTATGACATACTATGCCAGGCTTAGTTCCAAGTGCTACATGGGGTAATCTGAGGTATAACCTCCATTTTACACAGGTGGGAACTGAAGACAGAAAGGTAAAGACTATTACTATGTGATCTGGGATTCAGTCTGGTTCCAGAGGCCACATTTAACTCACTACTCTATGCTAGGAAAACTGTTGACTTTTATATTTTTATGTGGCAACTGGCCACTTTTCCCTAATCTAATTTTTCAGTTAATTCTCTTAAGTTTCCAAGAAGCCAATTGCGTACTTTACAATTAATTAGTTTTTATATGTTCTCCACTAATTCTTATCACGACCTATTGCTTTGATTATAAATTACAAAAGAAGAGCTACTTGGGAGGCTGAGGCAAGAGAATCAGCTAAGACCAAGAGCTGGAGGTTGCTGTAAGCTGTGATGCCACAGCACTCTACCGAGGGGAACAGAATAAGACTCTGTCTCTAAAAAAAAAAAAATTACAAAAGAAGAACAGGTGTTCTTCTCTAGATGACTAAATGGGAAGGCCTCTGTTTTATTTTCTTTTAAGACAGAGTCTCTCTCTGTTGCCCAGCCTAAAGTGCCATAGTGTTACCCTAACTCACAGCAACCCCAAACTCCTGGGTTAAGCTGTCCTCCTGCCTCAGCCTCCCAAGTAGCTAGGAATACAAGTGTCTACCACAATGTCTGGCTAATTTTTCTATTTTCATTTGAACTCAAGCTGGTCTTAACTTCCTGAGCTCAAGCAATCCTCCTGTCTTGGCCTCCCAGAGTACTAGAATTATAAGCGTGAGCCACCATGTCCAACCAGCCTCTATTTTTTTTTTTTAACAAATAATGGGTTTTTTTTTTTTTAAACTCTTCATTGGATAGTGGTGTTTTGTTTCGCTGTGTTTTGTTTTACTTTAAGGATGTGTTTTTTAATTTTTGAGTTTACCAAATGGTTTTCGATTTGTTTATTCTGTTTTGTTTTAAAATCAGCAGTAGCTTTAAAACTATGTCAAATGCCTTTGGGTATGTATGACTATGATTGCATGATTTTCTGGTGTTAAACTCTTAGTATGATGAATTCTGTTACCATCTAATATTGAATCATCTTGCTTTCCTAAAATTTTTAGCATAGTGATGAATTTTATTTGCTAAAATTTCTTTAAGATTTTTGCATATATATGTTCAAGTGAGATTGATCTGCAATTTTCTACTATTTTTGTTAGGATTTGGCATTGGAAGAATTCTAGTTAGGTCAAGACAATCTGGAAAATTTCTGTCTTGCATTTTACACTGAATTTTAAAAGGGACTTTTGAGAATATGTAAGTAAACATGCTTGGAAAATTCCAATTACTGGCATGGCTGCCTAATACTCTTCATTAAAGATCTCTTGGTTTCTTTTTCTTTATTAACATTATCAAGCATTTCTTCTTTTTTAGTAACGACGAAAGTTTTCACACATAGACAAAAGAGATTGCTATCATTTTTTTTTTTTCTTGAGACAGAGTCTCAAGCTGTCCCCCTCGGTAGAGTGCTGTAGCATTACAGCTCACAGCAACCTCAAACTCTAGTCCTTAAGTGATTCTCTTACCTCAGCCTCTCCAGTAGCTGGGGCTATAGGCGCCCACCACAACGCCCAGCTATTTTTTTGTTGCAGTTGTCATTATTGTTTAGCAGGCCCAGGCCAGGTTCAAACCCCCTGGCCTCAGTGTATGTGGACAGTGCCCTAACCACTGAGGTATGGGCGCCATCCAGATTGCTATCATTTTCTCCATCTCTCACTTTATTTTTCTCTCGAGTATTTTGATCCTTGCTACTTAAAGTCTGGCTTGAAGTTAGAAGCATAGGCATTATCACCTGGGCACTTGGTGCGCAGCATGTAATCACCTGTACATAACCATACACATCCCGTCACCTTTGCCAGGTTCTCTTGGTTAAAGGCAAGTCACCTTTGCCAAATACTGTTGGTTAAAGTTAAGCCTACTTAACAGGAAGGCTTTACTTTAGATTTTAAGATATCTAATGTTGTTCTGAGATTTTTTAATGCCTTTCAATTTTTAATCACTTATTCCTGGATTCTAGAAGGAAACTACGAAGTCAAAGCATATAAGCTTTTTAGAGGCTTTAATGCCTTATTGCTTTTCAGAAAAGCAAATTTATGCTTATATCTTACCTTACCTTTTCTGGTTACATAGTAAACAACAACATTGACAGTCTATACATGTGCCTTTTCTGCCAACGAGAAATGCCAAGAAATAATGAGAATGCTGGAAAGAGGACAGGGCAATTAATAATTCTTGCCATTAAAAATTTGAGTGATTATTACTTGAAAGCCTAAAGGTTATTTGAATTAATTTTTCATAGCTTTAAACGATTTGATCAATTTACCATTCCTTACTAAATCTAATTCAATGTGTCTGTGTCAAGAAACCTTTAGATACTGTGAGGGAGAGAAAAGAAATCTGTCAATATCTCATGGCCCTCCGATAAGGCACACGAGAATCTTATTACATTGTTTAGGTTTTTTTTTTTTTTTTAAATCATCTTCCCCCAAAACATAACTTTCAGTTTATAAAAATTTATGCAGGTTCTCTCCAGACGTGGATTCTCCATAGGATGAAAACCTTTAATTAGACTGCTAGGGAAAAAATATGCGCCTTCCACCAAGATAACAACAAAATGTTGCTTTTCCTTTGTTTTAGCAACAACGGACAGTGTACAGACTGACCCTGGTGAAAGCCTGGAATGTGGATGAACTCCAGGCCTATGCCCAGCTTGTGGCCCTGGGCAATCCTGACTTCATCGAAGTGAAGGTAAGCCCCTGCTGACCTTGCTGGCTGTGACACAATCAAAATCCTTTTAAACTCTAAAGGGGGTCCCAAGAGTTTTATTTATTCTTCATTTAGCAATATTTTTCAAGACACCGCCACTGTCTTGGGCATGGGGGATAATAGCTCTCGCTTGTACAGAGCTAATCTTTTAGTAGAAGGTGGACAATCAACACAGAATGAGTAATTAACAGCCATGTATTGATATTAATGTGCTGAGGAGTGAAATAGCGTTGTAGTGAGTAATTGGTTCGTTTTTAAATAAACCTTTAGTATAGAAAATTTCAAACATGGACAGAAGCACAGAGACTGGTCTAGCAAAACCCATCCACTTATCACTCACCTTCAAAAATTAGCTACTTGAGACCAGTCTTTTTCAGCTATACCCCTACTCATTTTCCCTGCTTTTAACCCAGATTACTTTGAAGCAAACCTCCTAAATTATATCTTTCACCCATAAGTATTTCAGCACATATCCCTAAAAGATAAGTACTTTTTAAAAAAACATTTATTCAGAGTACTGGGCTCACATCTGAAAAATTTTTTTTTTTTTTTTTTTTTTTGAGACAGAGCCTCAAACTATCCCCCTAGTAGAGTGCCATGGCATCACAGCACACAGCAACCTCCAACTCCTGGGCTCAAGCGAGTCTCCTGCCTCCACCTCCCAAGTAGCTGGGACCACAGGTGCCCGCCACAACACCTGGCCATTTTTTGGTTGCAGCCATCATTGTTGTTTGGCAGGCCTGGGCTGGGGATTCGAACCCGCCACCTTAGGTGCACATGGCTGGCGCCTTAGCCGATTGAGCCATAGGCGCCGAGCCTCTAGCTGTACTTTTCATTTTGTTTTATTTTAGACAGATTCTCACTCTGGCAGTGAGGCTGGAGTATAGTAGCATGCTCATCTCATTGTCACCTTGAATTCCTGGGCTCAAGTAATCCTGCTGCCTTAGCCTCAACAAGTAGCTGGGACTGCAAGCGCCCACCCTCATACCTAGCTAAGTATTTTTATTTTTTATAGTGACGGGGTCTCATTGCCTAGGGTGGATAGGTGTACTTTTACATTCATTAGCTAACCTCTCCTTATCTCTCCCCTTTCCCTACTTCTAGTAAACACTATTTAGAGGAGAATATTCTTACCATTTGCAAACACAGCAATTTCTGGTCTGATTTACTTGGGGTCCACTTTTGCCCATGTCCCCCAGGCCTCTGTCCTTGCCCTGCTTTGGAGCTTATTAGGTCCACTGTCTTTCCTAGGACACTTCATTTCTAATACATATAAGCTGGTTCCACTAGTCTCCTTCCTAGGCCATCTCATAGCACCCAGTCTTGAGAGTGACCCCTGCATCCACATCTCTAGACTTGATTTCTGTGCCACAAACCCATAGGTTATATCGCTCAAGAGCTCCAATTCTCAGTCTTGCATATTCTTCTTAGGTATGTCCCCCTCATGTGTTTCCAGTGTAGGGAATGGGGCCACCACTCCTGAAGCCACCTTCATCAGAGAACTGGGAAGCATCTTAGATTTCTGTCTCTTCCTCTGTTTTCCTACATCCCATTCATCCCAAATCTGATGGACTTTCCCAGATAATTTTGAGCTGCTCCACTCTCCTCCACTTCATGAGCTTGTTTTGTGCTATTTCTAGCCTGGACTGTTGTCCTGCACAGCATCAGTCCAGCCCATTCTCCATGCAGCTCCCAGAGTGATATTTCTAAAATGCAAATCTGATTATACCAGCTACTTAGAAACCTTCAACAGAATTCCATTCAGAGGGGATAAATTCCAGACTTCTTGGGACTGCATAAAAATGCTGGTGTAGGTGTGAGGAGAAGGGTGGCCCACTACTCCAATCTCATTTCTGCCACCCTTCCCTTCACTATCTGTACATTTGACTATTTGGGGTTATTTCCCTGCCTTTCCTTTTATAGGACAACTTCCTAATGCTGGCTCTAAATAAAAGCCAAGTTGGTAGCCTTTTAGCTTACTTATGACTGAATTGAGGGACAAGGAATTCCTCTCCACACCAGGCCTTTCAGGTCACTTAAGATGTTCAGGAGGAGTAACAGCTTCTTCCTGCATTAGCTGTTAACTATTTGGCGCTAAGGTGAATCGTTTAGTTCATTTATGCAGTTTCTGAAGGACTGCAGCAAAAATACATTTGGATGACAGAGGAGCTAGAGAAGTGAACCTTCTGATTGTGGGTGTGAAGTTTTGGGCAACTCTGTCTTGTCTCCCAAGTGGCAGTGCCTAGGGGGCAGTATGAGGGCAAAAAGAGAAAGAAGGTTCACCTACAGGCAGCGAAGACAAACATGGTTTGTGCCATAACTTTTCTAAATATTATAACTGATTCTGATCCTTTTCCTGCCCTGCAGCGGCAGGTCAGTTATCTGATGGATGATTCTATTGTGTTTGTGCACTGTGAGGAAATGGGTGGTGTGAGGTTGGGAGGGCATGTGATGGAGGGAGATTAGCCATCAGCCTTACATCACTGATAATGGCACCATGAGAACTGGTACCTCTATGGGGAATATTTCTAAGTTCAATATGGTTTAATGAGCATTTGTGTAATAAATATTTTAATAAATCTTGTAGGGATATTTATTGTCAAGGTGATAGAAGGTTGTCTTTAAGATAAGTAGGGTATATCACTATAATGTCTAACACTAGAAAAATCATACTGAACTCTTGACATCAAAGGAATATATTTTCAAGTGTTTAACACCTGCAGAATCAGAAACAGTCCTGTTGACAACTTTGACTGTCATATGGACCCCTCACTTTCCTGTATTGACCCCCAGTAGGAGCTAAAGGTTCCTAAAGGGGAAATGACTCTCTGTCTTGGCACAGAAAAGCTCAGGAATATTTTGTGATTGCTGGCAAAAATGTAATTTCAAGGGGTCAGGTAGCCCTAAAAAGAAAAAAGAACCAGCTTATAGGACAAAGTTGTAATAATTTGAGGATTAAAACATTATATTTATTTGTGGCAAGTTGGATTCGTGAAAGATCAGACATTCAGAATTGTACTCAAAAGGCAAAGATTAATACGATATATTAAAAAATCAGTTTTAATACAAAGGAAGAATTAATATAATAGTAGATGTGTAAGTTTTAATAATCAGAAGAATGTTAATATAATATGGACATTTTTTATCTTCTATTGGGTCACTAAGTATGCAATGTCCCATTTTGAATTAAAAGTTTAGTTTATTATATCTCAAACAAGAAGCAATACAATTAACCCAAGTATGTGCCTAAGCTATAATGCAGTTCTGCCATCTTCATGGTAGTTTGTTTATGCCAGTGGCAAAGAAGCCCAAAGAACCAGTGGCAATGAAATAGTGAAAGGCATTTTCTATAACCTGTTGAGAATTGAGTATTTTTCTTTCCGCGAAGTGGCTCAAAGCCTGGAAGAAGTGGTAGTTAGTTGGCTTATGGTCTGGTGAATATGGTGGGTGACAGTTTCCAAGTCTAACTGCTGTAGTTTAAGCATGTTGTTTATGTGACATGTGGTGAAGCAAGAGGATTGGCCCATGTCTATTGACCAAGCTTGGCCGCATTATCACCAGCATCTTCATCATGTCAGCCAACTGTTTGCAATAGACATCTGCTGTAATCGATTGACCAAGTTTCCCAAAGCTGTAGTGAATAATACCAGTGCTGGACCACCAGACAGACATTATTAGCTTTTTAAAATGAATATTGCCTTTGGACTGTGATTGGCACTTTATGCTTATCCAGTCATCATGCTAAACCCTTGTGATTGTCAAAAAGAATCCATTTTTCATTACATGTAACAATACGATGTAGAAATGGCTTGCCTTTGTGGCGTGACAACAGAGAAAGGCAAGCTTCGAGATGACTTCTCCTCTGACACTTGTTTATTTTATGCAGAACTGATTTATCCAGCTTCTTTACCTTGCCTATTTTTTTCAAATGGTCCAATATTGTTGGAAGAGTAATGTCAAACCTTGCTGCTAATTCACATGTAGCTTGAGATGGATTTTCTTCCACTACAGCTTTCAGCTCATCATTATCCACCTTGGTCTCAGGTCACTCATATGGCTCATTTTCAAGATTCAAGATCACTAGAACATCTCAAACCATCAATGTGCTGTATGTTCATTAGCCACATCCTTCCCAAACACTTTGTGGATATTTTGAGCTGTCTGCACTGCATTTGTTCCATGATAGAACTCATATTAAAAAATAACCCAAATTTTCCACTTATCCATGGTTTCATAAAGATTGCTCTGAAAAATATTTGACTCTGGGAGGCCTTGGTGGGTGGATTACTTCAGCTCATGAGTTCAAGACCAGCCTGAATGAAAGTGAAACCTCTGTCTCTACTAAAATTAGAAAAACGGAGGCAAGAGAATTGCTTGAGCTGGAGTTGGAGGTTGCTGTGAGCTATGATGCTACAGCACTCTACCCAGGGAGACAGCTTGAGACTCTGTCTCAAAAAAAAAAAAAATTGAAAGATAATCACAAGCCAAAATGTGCATTTGAAAGAATGAGGATGTACTTTCACAACACAAACAAACAAAAACCAAGATATGTCAAAGATATGAACTGTCAAACTTGGTACTTAAGGAAATCAGACTCATACTTAATAACCTAATATTAAGTATATCAGTTCTTACATTATGGAAATGTTATTAAGAGTTAAAAATGTGTTCCCAAATAGTACTAGGAAAAATAGTAAAAACTATGAAGAACAGGACACACTGCTCAGTTATTCCTAGTACTCATTGTCTCACATAAAAATGACATAGAAGGGGGAGACAAGATTTAATTAGCACGGTGCTCACCAGGAGTAAGTTGAGAAAGAGGTCAACAGTGTATGGCAAGGTTTCCAATTGTCCAGATGTGCTGAGGAGAAGAGGGAATGGCACAGATTTATTTGCTACCTTCTAGGACATGGAACCCCTGAATGAACCCTCATAAAACAAAGAAACAACACAGAACTTGCCAATTAATTGATTAGCTTGAGATTTTGTTCTGGTGGGGAGAAGGGGTCTGATAGCAAACCTACTGCAACCCTAGGAAGATAATTTAGTTAATGTTATTAGCATTAAAAGTAATGCTAGTTTAACTTTAGGTTTAATAAATTCTTTAATCCTTACAATATTTTATAAGGGTTTTGTCTACTTTTCAAAATCTTTAAAGCATTTCTGAGAATATGTCATATTAGGTTTATAGTTTTAATGTTTTATATTCATTTATATTTATATTCAATGTTTGAATGTTTAGTAAAGTCTAATTTATTAATTCAGACATTAATTGATTATTGTGTAGCTAAACTATAAATCTTGAGCCATATAGACTCCTTAATATTTAAAGGGATGTTAGTTATTTTATAGATTTATAAATTTTATATATTGAGCTTGAAATGATAGTCATAGTGGAAGTTCCTCCCAATGAACAAAAACCATAAAAGAATCGCTTTTTCATGATGTTATAAAGCAGTTACTGCTCTTAAGTTTCTCTCAAATTTATTAAGGGCCATAAGAGTAATCTATAAGGAACAGAATTTGAGGCTCACAGCAGGTGTGGTAGACACTGATAAGAGAAAAATTGTGCTGGATGATGTTTTTAGACAACTGACTTGTTCTCCTTTATCAATGAGCTTTTGAATGATTGGAGAGAAGGCATTTTAAAATTCAGGAAGACATCAGAGGACAGAGGGAAATTAATGAGATGATATTCAGAGTGTGTAGTAGTAGCTAATCAGAAGGAGACTTACTCTTGTCTTAACAACAGATGATACATTTAAAAATAGGTCTAATGTTTACTACTTTGGTTAAATTATAGCTACACTATAATTTTTCATGAAAATATTAAAATTTTAAAATTATTTCATTGCTGTTGAACTAGTATATATAATCTTTCTATAGATATGTTCCTTTTGTTATTTCCCTTGGATTGTCATAGGTTCTAGACATCCGGGAAAAATCATATGAAAGAAGTGGGATTTACATCAATCTACAAAAGCAACTTGAGTTTAATTAAACTCAAGATGTCATAGGAATTAAAACCTGGTTGTTCCTAAGGCAGGCAGCTTCCTTGGGTGAGTAAGGAATGAAATTGTGAGTGATGGCTGCAGCTTCATGGGTGGGACCTGCAGAGTGACAGACGTTACCCTATACTTGGTGGGTCCAGTATCTGTAGCAGCACGTGCCTTTCCTCGTCTACTAAGGAAAGAGATGACAGCTGGTATTTAACTTTTATGGATCAATTTAGTAAAACAGTTATGTCTTATTTTATGAGTTGACAGTATAGACAAGGCTGGGATTTAATACAGGTGAGCCACAGTCTCTCTTTTTTTTTCTTAATTTTTTTCTGTCCAATTTATTTTTATTCAATATTTGTCTTTTTTCTTTGCAGTGCAAGGGCCTTGGTTCTTGATTATAAAGAGGCTCTTTTCATCTGGTGTAGAGAGCACACCACCATAAACAGAAAATCTCTCTACTTTAGGCTGGAAGTCCAACAACTGAGAATATGGGACTTTTTATGACATGGTCTTGATGTTTCTGATAAGACCTAACAGGATAAAATTCTTAAAGCTTTGCAGTTACTATCCAGGAACAGGTATTGCTATAATGCCTATGATAATAGAAACTTATATTTGTATAAAACAGATACCAAAAGTTGGTAGAGAGGACACTAAGTGGGGGCAACAGACATCAGAGTGATTAAGAGATTTGACCAAGTATCCTGCTTGTGGGGTACAGAGATGAAGTTTAAACCCAGGCCGCCTGACTGAGAGTTCAGGGCTTCATCCACCCACCACATTGCCTCTATCTGAGCCAGATGGAGCCACACATGACATACACATCGTGGGCAGCCAATAAATGGTATTAACGAATAGAAAAATAGCACTAACATAGCAGCAATAATATCTCCACTCGTGAGAAGATTCAAGTCAAGTTGGGCAAGTGAAACAGACTTGTCAACTATAGAAAGCAGAAAAAGTCATTGTGAAAACAGAGTTCTAATTTATATAGGGAAGGTAGATGAAAGAGAGAATGTCTACTCATTCAGATTACTTAGGAAAAGACAAACAGGATAACCAAACATGGACAAAGAATAGCAATACACAATTTATAGAGTCAGATATCCAAATGAGGAAGAAACGTATGATGAGAAGTTCAGCCTCACCAGTAATCATCGAATTGCAAATTTTGATATCACACTGATAAACATTTAAAATTCGGTGGTACTTGTGGGCAAGGACGAGAGGAAATAGATGCCTTCGTACAATGTTGGTTGGAGTGACTGATGATGAACACTTTTAGGGGGCTGATTTTTTAATATCTTTCAAAATTTAAATTATGCTGATGGTTGACCCAGAATACTGATTCTAGAAATTCTAAAGCAATCCTTGTGATAGCTACAGAGATTTGGTATCAGGAGGTTTAGAGCTATATGATTTTGCAGTAGTGAAAAATTGATGCTGCCTGAAGGTTCCTCAAAAGAAGAAATGAAGTACGATCCAGGGTGTCTACACTGTGGGATACCGTGTGGCAATTAAATATGAAAATTTAAAAATATCTCTAAGAACAGAAATGGGGCATATCACTGAGGTATTTTGTTAAGGGACAAAAGACATGAAAACTGTGTATAATGATCCCCCTTTTTTTTTTCTGGTAGAGGCAGAGTTTCACTTTATCACCTTCGGTAGAGTGCCTTGGCGTTACACAGCTCACAGCAACCTCCAACTCCAGGGCTTAGGCGATTCTCTTGCCTTAGCTTCCCGAGTAGCTGGGACTACAGGTTCCTGCCACAACACACGGCTATTTTTTTGTTGCAGTTTGGCCGGGGCCAGGTTTGAACTCACTACCCTTGGTATATGGGGCCAGCGCCCTACCTACTGAGCCACAGACACCATCTGTATAATGATCCCTTTAATGCAAAAAAGTGTGTATGTTCATTATGAGGGTATGAAATAATAAAGGAAATCCTAAATTGTCATTAGGGATTGCCTTTGGAAAGAGGAGTGTATTTGGGGGTGGGGATAACAGGGACAATGTTCCCTTTTATACTATATGAGTTTAGACGATTAAGTTTGTAGATTTATCCTAGAAAAAAGTACTACACACATCATTGCTGAAATATCACTACAGCCACCTTCAAAGTACTCCCCTTGGTCATCTGGGGACCATAGTGAAATTTAGCAATGAGGTAATGTAGCACTTTTTCTAGGATGAGTTTGCAAACTTAATTGTCAGACCTTGTATGACAACAGTTCTGATGGCCATTCCAGAAAAGAAGTTCCAAAATTGCTTTGAAGGGTGGACTGGGTGCTGGAGGCCCCTTGAAGGGGATCTCAGGAGGGATATTCAGCAATAAGGCATGTAGCACTTTCTCTAGGATGAATTCACGAACGTAACTGTCTATATATTTATAGCCACATCTGTGTCTATGTTTATACCTAAATTTATGTTGATGTATGACTCTGTGTTTCAGTCTCTGAGTTCATATAGTACTTATCTAGTACAAATTATCTAACAGAAGTTAGATATCTTTTTTAGAACAAAGATTAAAGTATGTCTACAGCTGTGGCGCTTTAGCCTAGTCCTGGCTCTGCTCAAACAATAATCACTTATGGTAGAATGCAGGGGATGGCATGAAAGTCTTAAAGGAACAAGTGGCTGCTTCTTGCCCCTGGTTTCTTCTCTTATCTCCTGTCTTTGCAAAATAACACGCAGAGGTAGAGATCAGCTGGCCACTCCTGTGTGTATTTCCCCAACTTTTCCCTGACTTCTAGACATAGCTCTCTAAGGTGGCTGGTGCCAGTTTGGAATGATTTTTCCTGTGCCCAGTTTCCCTGTGCTGGGCTGGCACCCCTGGAGCTGTCCATTGTGCTCGCTGCTTTCTGATGGGGGGATACAGTCTGTCTGAGGCTCTGCTTTGTGCTGGCTTAGTGGAACCGCAAAGGAGAGCTCCTCAGACTGGGACTCGGACTGCAGACCATGAACTGAAGGCCTGCATTACATTTATCAAATGGAATAGTTCTGCCAAAGGATCCTATTGGGGACGTTGGGCTTATTTCCCAGGAAAAAAAGATGAATAGCCTGCTTTGAGCACTTTGCAGCGCTGTGCACTTGGTTCATGCTAATTAGAGGTTGGTCCAGCATGACACTTGTACCTCTACAGATAAGAATCACAGCTTCCCTGCAGGCGAGGTGGGGAACAGAGAAGCCAGAAAGGCACTGGCCACCAGAGGCTTAGGACTGTGCCCCCTGCCCAGCTTTTCCATTGATTTTTCATTTATTCAGCAAACATTTATTGGTTTTAACTCTGGTCTGCTCATGAAATTCATCACCAGGCACATATCAGAGGTGACCATATCTGTGATCTTCTCACACTGCCCTTTCTCTCACCAGTTTTGACTCATTGTTTTTGGCCTCCTTCCTTTTGTCCTGACTCTGCTCCCTTGGTCCTGCACCCTTGCTCCCTATAGTGAGTGTTCTGGGATTCATTTGCTTTGAAGGATGGCCTAGCATGACTTGTCCAGCCCAACCCACAGCTCTTTCTCTGGATAGTGATTGTCCTCAGGTCTTTGGCTTAGTCCTGGCCCATGAAGTCTAAATGAGCTTGGACAACCCTGTAGAATCATCTAGGAAGTGGAGGGGACCAGATAACTCTATAGTCAGGCACTGTGCTGGGGGCTTGGCTGGGGTGGATTTCTTGGTAAGATGGCACTCTAGAAAATGCAAGGGGTCGGGACAAAGACTCGAAGCACTGGAATGGCAGCAGAGGGCGAGCCCATGTGTGTGCATAGTGGAAGGCCCCAGAGAGAGTCAGCCTTATGGATTTCTTGGTAAGATGGCACTCTAGAAAATGCAAGGGGTCGGGACAAAGACTCGAACTGCCTGGAATGGCAGCAGAGGGCAAGCCCATGTGTGTGTGTAGTGAGAGGCAGGAGAGCAGGCGGCTGTGATGAGGAGCAGAGTGTGCAGGGCTTTGTAGTCCTTCATAAGGACTGCCCCTTTTGCTGCCAGTAAACTGAGGAAGACTGTCACTACCAGTGGGGAAGTCTTGTGACTAGAGGTGGACACCTGATAAGTGCACTGAGTGGGGACCATCTTATTCAGGTGCCTTTGGGAGGTAGATGAGGAGCAGACAGCTCTTCCCAGGGTGGGAGCGGGTTGAGGAGGAGCTGAGTCTGGAAACGTCAGCTGTTGTCCAGGCAGAGGGACTAGCATGGATGGAGGATAGTATGTGTGACGTTATGACGTCTTCCAAGAATGCACGACAGCTTGCTCAAGACAGTGGAGAGGAAGGAAGGAAGCTGATAGGAGACTAGAAGGGCCTTTGTGGTGCGATAAGGTGGTTACGGCTAATTTTGTATTCAAGAAAAACTTCAGGAGGTTTGCAAATGGGGATGTGACTTACTCATTGGGAAAATGGAAATAATTTTACTCTTATGCCTGTTTCTGCATCAACTGATAGCGGGCACATTCAGGATCTGAAGAAGGCAGAAGGACTGAGTTCTCACTTCTCACACAGTCCTACCTTCCCTGATGTGTAAAGTTGGGGTTTTATCCGATATATCTACCACACCAGGCTGCTGCGCAGGACAAGTGAGAATGTCTGTGAGAGCGCATTGTAGTCTGTGGTGGAAAATGCATGGCTCTGGGGCTGAACTTTGGTTGGGATGTAGGTCCCACCAGACACCAGCACACACTGGCTATGTGACTGACCACAGGGCACATGCAAGACTCACACTCTGAGCCTCAATTGCTCAATCAGTAAAGCAGGTTAAGTTTTGCTTCCCAGGATTGGTGCAAGGATTGGAGACAATGTGTAGGAAAGGCCTCACCCCACATGTGGTCCAGATGAACCCCTCAGTAAGTGGCGGCTGTTGTTTTGTGAGAGTGATCACGGTGAACGCATGATCAGATGTAATTTATGACAGCCCTGCTTGGGCAAGATTCTGTGCCTGCTGCTGTAAGACAGGGCCGGTGCTGGCAGGGCACGCCATCTGAGCTGCTTCACTAGTAGTGAGCATGGGTTAGTGCTAATCTTCACCTTGTCTGGACCCATTTGTGCCAGTGGCAGCCTGTCTCTCTGTGGTCAGGAGTATGTTCTGGATGCAGAGAGAAAGCGTAGCTAATGGCCTCCCAGGGCACCAGGCTCACGGCAGATGTGATACCAGCTGTAGGCTCTGTGCATCTAAGCTAAGCAGCAGCCCAGCCTATGGCCATTGGTTCAGACAGGCCAAAGGGAAAGGAGGCTGAAATGTGGGTTCATATAACTAGCTCGTAATTACCTGCTAGTGAGGGGGAAAGGCTTATTTTTTCTGAATTTAGCAGAGCAATTGTCCACATTGATTGATTTCTCCAAAAAGACTTCTCATCTCCCTGTTCGGTTTTGTTTCAGAGCACACGGCTTCTCACTTAAAAGAGAGAAAGAGAAAAATGACTGTCCAGCAGCAATTTCTCATTTGGCAGGCACCCAGCCATTTTCTCCGGATTTGACAGAATATGATCTCTCACTTAACTCTCTTCTTAATATTGCCCCTGGGCGAGACTGAATTGAATCAGATGCTGTGCCATCATTATCTTGGCTGAAGATTCACACCTACAGTTCTTCCTCCAGATTGTTCACTTGGGCCACAGCGGACTCGGAGCAAAACAATCAGAAAACAACGCACTTGCCAAACTGACACGGGCCCACCGTTATTTCCAACAGGGTCGCCTCACTTCTGCCTTTTAGCAGATCTCCACAGTCATTAGTTATTCATCCATTCAATGAATAATTAAGCACCCGGCCTAGTGCCTAATGCAGATAGCATAATCTACGGTCTCTTCCCTCAGGGAACTTACAGTTTAGTTGGGAAGGGAAGATGTACACAAATCACTAGACTCTCTTTTGGGAGCATGTAAGTGGAGGACAAATGGTAAGAGCAGGATTTGAGAACAGGGAAAGAGACCTTTGGCCGAGAATTATTTCACAGAGCAGGTAGAATGAATGGTTTGGGTGGGGAACTGAAGGAGTGGGGATATGCGGAGATGGAGATGAGTGGGGCTGCGTGAGTATCTCAAGCTTGAGTGATGGGAGGAATAAGAATGGCGTGTTTTATAATTGCTTTTTAAATTGAGTTGAAGTGAGTATCATTTGGAGTGATGTAATGGCATTCCGTCTGCTTAACCTGATTCCTGTTCCTCTGAATTTGGTGTCTGTTGGTGTAGAGATCTTGGTACCCAGAGGTAAGCTATTCCTGAGCTACAGGAATAGGTCCACTAAATCAGAAGTCGAGACTGCCACCTGGTTGTGTTAGGCTCCTCACACCATATCAAACGGGAAAAGGTGGTCATAGAGTGGACTAGGTGATTGCCTTTGGTTATCAAAAAGACTGGTGGCTACTACATAAAAATAAATGGTGTAATCAAAGAAAGCCTTCATTGTCCATAACAAATGTTCAAGTTTATTGTGCAATTGCTGTATCCTTATGCAGGAAAAAACTATCAAAGGCTCAGACCCCTTAGAAAAGTCACCCATCCTGTTACAGCAGAACCTCAGCTGTTTTTTTTTTTTTTTTTTTTTTAAGTTGTTGTCAAACATACAAAATCTGTGGGCCATTAAATAAGTTAAATTTGGTAAAAAAACCAAGGTTTAGAAACACAGGTTTGGGTGGTGTGAACAAA
>CAUYQV010099988.1:0-18821 GCA_963574575.1 Galagoides demidoff | reverse complement strand
AGGATGAGACAACAGTTCTGTGCTTGGCAAGCATTTAATAAATGTAAGCTGTTTTACTATCAGAAGAAGTTCACACAAATGTCAAATAAAGGATATATGAATGCCTGGTATAAAATAGTGGATATGTTGCATTATTTCCTTCAGTAATGCAGAAATGTATCTTGAATTATTTTCTTCTCAGTATACACAAAGATGAAAATATGTGAATATGTGATTGTTTGAATTTCATAACAGAGGAAGAGTGGGTATTTCTGGTTCTTTTTTTTTTTTTTTTTTTTGTAGTTTTGGCCAGGGCCAGGCTCGAACCTGCCACTCCCAGTATATGGGGCCAGCGCCCTACTCCCTGAGCCATGGGAACCACCCAAAGAGTGGGTATTTCTATTTCACAGATACTGGGTTTGGCCAATGTAAATTAGTAGCTAGTTAGGCAACATAAACCACAACTTTCCAAATGAGGAAACTATATTGATTATTAAAATCTTTTGTTTTAAGGAAATAATTTAATAGACGTTAATCTTAATAATGAGCTGTTAGAGACAAATTAATTAGTTAAAAGAAAAAGAAACACTAAATTATCACAGAGATAGTAGTGGCAGAGAGCACTTATCACCCTAAGGCCAGAGGATAAATGGAGAGGAGGTTAAAATTGTTAAAAGCAGACGTTCAGAGGAGAGGCCTGGTGAATGTGGGCTCTAACTCCTGAGAAGGTTGGTTCTGGTGCCTTAAGGCTCAGGAAAAGGAACTCTGTACAGTCTGGTGCAGACCTTGAGGAAAGGGCACTATTCACTTGATAATGAAGCCTTAGGAATCTGGAGGAAGAACCCTGTTGGGGATGGGAAATAGAATTCTGAGAAAGGACCGGTGAGGAGGCACCTGTGTGTCTAAGTAGACACAGTGAGGCTGTCTGGGGCGTTTCAGAAAACCTGCAAACTGGAATCAACGGTCACTTCCAGGGTACAGGAGTCTTGCTGGGATTGGATTCATGAGGAAGGAACAAGTCTCTTCTTACTTCAGACCTTCAGCTACCTTCTGCTTCCTGCAGACTTCCAGAGTGCTCTAAATTTCTACTGTCTTCCATAGCTGGATCTATCACTGCCCACTGGAAATACGATGGTGTTGGTGTTAACTCTACCCACATAGGTGCTATCTAGATCAAATAATGTTTTCATTTATCTTTGAACATCTTTGAAAACTATAAACTATAGCCTCTGGTTATAAAATCCTTTCTTTGTTACAGATTAGCTTTGTGACTTTTTTTTAAGCAATATACTTTACCTACAGTGTGTTTTAGAAGTCAAGACATGTAAAGCAATCCCAGGTACTTTGATCTGGAATAAAAAATAAACTGAAATAAGTGGACACAATTTTTAAAAACTGATGTTTATTTTTGGCCAAGCTTATTTCCATCTTGTTTAAGAGCTTGTGGAAAAACAGCTGAAAACCACTCCGTGGTTTTGCCTATGCATTCAGTGGCCTGAGCAGTGGGAGTTGCAGACCAGGCTTCCGTGGCAGGCTGGGCACTCCAGTCTCCAGTAAGGAACTGCTGACTAGGCACAGAGGGCACCTGCAGCCTTCTGACCAGTCTGCAACCTCGGGCTGAGCAGCAGTAAACTTAGTGGCTGGAGCAGCCCATACACCCTGAAATTCCTCCTTCGTCACAGCTTTCTCAGTGGCAGCCTGCTTTGCCTTTTCAGTTTCCTCAGGGTCTTTGTAGAAGTAAAGATCAGGCATGACCTCCCACAGGTGTTCTCGGGAGATGTCCCATGCATGTGGAGAACTTCCAGGCCAGCATCCACCTACTGAATGGGATGGAGATGTCCACATAATACAGAGGAGAATCTATGTGACATAGAGTAATGGTGGGCAGGTTAACATAAAATGGCCCTGTGGGAGGCTGGTGGGCAGCCCTGGGATCAGTAACCATCAGAAGACATGGCTCCTGGAAGGCTGCCTGGATCTGCTTAGTGAAGGTTCCAGGAGGGAAAGTGGCCAGCGATAGGAGTGGATCCAGTGGCAGCAGCAAACTCCAGGACAGCTCACTGGCCGGTATTCCTGGAGGATGTGACACTCTCATCAACAGGGTTTCAATGGCAACAATGGCATAAGCTGTCAACAAAAGCTTCTCCCAGGTCCTCCTCTGCAGATTTACAATGTAGATGTCATTACCTCTCCTTTTGTAGATGTACTGATCCATTTGGAAGTTAAGGTTGGTGCTACCTAAGTGGGTTCCTGCTGCAAGAAATTTAAAGACATAATCTTCCTTCATTTTCAGGCCATCAAGGGCTCCAGACACTGTGAAAGTTTCCCTTTAAGTTACAACAGGAATCCAGAACATTTCCCTGTGGACCCTTCCTGGGCAATGAGGGAAGGGAACTTAGTGACTTTTGACATTTTAATTAATTTACTTCTACTACAGATTTCTCTACATGACTCCTGGATTTAAAAGTAAGACTCTGATGGCATATACTTGCTTTGTGGCACTGAGTTTGGGGTTCATTTTTACACAGTAAGAGCTGACTTACTTATCAATAGATAAGTAGGTAAGTAGGTAGGTAGGTTGATAAGTAGATGATTCCATAGAGATGGGAATTTCATTTGTCTTAGTCACCACTATATTTTCATCTTCTACTAGATTAGTGCCTGATAGATGATGATTATTAAAATAATCAAATGAATGAATATGTTGATTATAAATATGTGCATCCAGTATATTTCATGTAATTTTGTGTAGCAAACTGTTGCCAATGCTATTAAAAATCCTTCCAAAATTTCTTTCCCAAAGGCTACATACGGATATAATATAATTTCCTTAACAGTCTTTGGTAAGATTCATTATTTAGTTTCGAATTTGTCTTTCTTATAATTGCACAATGATTAATATTTTCACACACCTGCATGAAAAGCTATCATATCACTTTATCACCTGGGGCACGGTGCAGTGACATCATCATATGTGAGGAGCATCCTGCGGCTGGCAGGGCCCCCACAGCCTGGGAAATGCTGACGCCAAACCCTTCTCTCTTAACAACATTGTTTCACCTGCCAAAAGTCACACAGCCCATGCCTGTGTCCTTGTTATCGGCAAGCACAGTTTTCCCTCTTTAAAGATGATCTCTATTCCATGTGCTAAAACTTATGCAATCTTGTTAAGATATTGTACAAATAAAAGCGTTTCCACAGTTCAGGGGCTGGCTGCAGCCTTCAGCAGCATCAGCCCTCCGGACACTAGCCTAGCTCTCTGCTCCTGTCATTCTTTGTGTCCTTCTCCCTGTCTTTCATTGCTTTGTATTTTTTCATTTCCCACCTTTCTGCAGGGTCACGAGAGGTCTCTCTCTCGTTCCAGTAGGCGACAATCGAAGTTCACTGCAACCTCAAATTCCTGGTCTCAAGTGATCTTCCTGAGTTTGTATCCTTACAGGCATGCACCACCATGTCCAGATAATTTTTCAGATTTTTCATAGAAAGGGTTGTGTTATGGTGCTCAGGGTGCTTTTCAACTCCTGGGCTCAAGTGATCCTCCCACCTTGACCTCCTAAATTTCTAGATTTATAGGTATGCACCACTGTGCCTTACCTCTAAATATTTTTATTTGAGTTTTATGTATAAAAGTGAAATTTTTGATCCAAGGAGTCTATGCACACATCCTTACCACCTATACATGAAGAGATACACTAAGATATAACGTGTTATTTTACTACAAATATTTTGTCATATACACAAAAGCTGTCAGTCAATATCTCCATATAATTGCTATTTGGGGAAATTAATTTCATTTATGCTGTAGCCGCTTAGTCTATACCTTTACAAATGTCAATGCATGGTCATAAAATCCTTTCTTTGGTACAGATTAACTTGGTGATTTTGGATATTTTAATTTCTACTACAGATTTCTCTACCTATAAAATATAGATTTAAATAATGTTTTTACAGATTTGCTTTTGATGAAGTGAGTTAATTTATATAGGGTACTTAACATGACTGGAACATATGAATTTTACTGATATAGGGTTGAATATTTGAAATAGTAATTTACTAGACATGGGGCTGTATTCTATATTTTATAGTTTTCACTTAACTAAGTTTATTCCCATTATGGAGCCTATTGAAACTTAAGGTATTAAAGGTTGTAGTAAAAAACAAGTCAGGTTACAAATAAATTGTTGAGATGATTGGCTATTTTCACTGTGACGACTTAATAATATGTTTTATGTTTCATATCTCTTCTCTTACTGCAATTTCTCTTACTTATTTCTCAATGCAAAACAACTTTATAACTTTCATAACTTGAAAAAAATCTGAAACATCTTTGGTCTGTTAAGATGTAGGATATGATTTCAAAAGGTATGAAAGAGAACCTAATTTGGGGAGAAAAGCATAAAATCTTACTGGCTTTATTGTAGTTTACTCTGGGTTCTATTGCTTGTTTCAGGGATGCAAAGACAGGTTGCCTCAGTGCAAAGACAGGGTTTGTGGTGCTGAAAAAAATCTTTTTGAGACAGTGTCTCACTTTGTTCTGGGCTGAAGTGCAGTGGTATAATCATAGCTCACTGCAATCTCGTATTTCTGAGCTCAAGCCGTCTTCCTGTCTCAGCTTCCTGAGTGGCTGGGACCATAAGGGTGTGCCACTATCTGTGGCTGATTTATTTTATTTTATTTTTGGTAGAGAAAGGACCTCACTATATTGTTCAGGCTGGTTGCTGTGCTTTTCGTCAGGTTCAAGGCTGTCACTGTGGTCTATTATCATAGATTACCTTTGAGCCTTAAGTTAAGCAATTTAGCTCAAGCAGCTTATAGCATATATGGTTTAGCCTTCTTTTGACATATTTGGCAATCAAATTTGAAACACAATCTTATTCACAAAACAAAGCTTATTTATCAGGCAGTGGGGAATGAAGCAAGAATGAAATTATGTTCATAGTTCTCCCTTGGCCTGCAAATGTTCACTGACATTACCTTTCGGAGTGTAGAGGAATAGATAGACAATGGCCTGCTCAATTTGATGTCTCTGGGTACGTTGAAATTTTTCTGTGCTAAACCACAAGTGATTAATGGCAAAGAATCATACAGGATTCATGTCTCAGGATACCACATAAGTTTGTACTGTCAGCAGCAGAAGTTTCTATGTTATAGATAATTTCCCTGTATTTGATATTACTGGAAACAACTCCATCTTAATAATGAAGGAATTAGCGAGGCCTTTCCTCAACACAAATACTTCCTAACCTCAACATTGAAATAATCATTGTGTCAACTTGTGGTAGGATGATAGACATAAGTTATTATTTTATAGTGGTATAGTTTCCACTACTTTTTTCAAACTATTCCTTCCATCATTACTCATTACAACCTGAAGATTCAGGATCATTATTTGCCAGGGAGCAGGGATGAATAATAGTGAAGACTCAGTTGATGAGGGGGAAAAACCAAGAATTTAGATGTTACTTGGAGGGAAGTTTAATATTAATATAGTCTAGTAAAAATTTATGTTTTCATTGTCCATATATATGAAAAGAGCTGAGGATGGGGAAGCAGCCAGTTGGAGACAAGGAAACAATTGTAATATGTAGGATGGCGAATCTGACAAGAGACTAGCTTCCTCTTACTGATAATAATTGAATTGGGGGTAGAGGGAAAATACAATAAATTTCCATATTCATGAAGTGCTTTTATTTTAAAATAAAATTTAAATGACAAGAAATGGAAAGAAATTTTTAAAAAAAGCAATAACAGTATTCAGCTTTTTTTTAAAAGTTATATTTGTCTTCTAGAGCCCTTGTCTGAGGCATTTTCTTATTAGAAAGTTTGAGTACAATTAGAAGTGGAAACAATAATATGTAATTTCTAGGTAAAATTTCACTTCAACGGCCTCTCAACTTATGCCGAAAATCAATGTTGAGGTTTTAACACAGATGATATCACTATAAAATCAATACATTTTTTATATAGGAACTTTAAAAGTAGAATTATATTTGCAATTGAACCTACTTTTATGATTTGAAACTCCTATTAATTCTGGCACAGAGAACTTAATCTAGATATTTTCAAGAAAAATCATATCAATTCATATCAATTTAATTATTTGTATTAGCTACATTCAACATTCACAGATCATTTTCTAGTGCAATTTGCAAACAAAATCTAATCTTTCTTTGTTTTAACTGCTACTTCAGGTCTCTCATGAGTGCAAATATTAGAGTAGATTGCTGGTGGCATAAGGCACTTAGAAACAAGAGGAGCCCTTGAACTCACCAAGGATTCCATGGCTTAATGAATCATGAAAAGTATTTACAAGTTTCTGATTTTCAGAGAAACACATTAATGAATAGCTTCAAGAATGAAGGTCAGGCAAATATTAAGTCCAATTGGGAGGGCAAAAATTGTCAACCAGAATAAGAAAATAATATTGCCACATTACCATTCATCCTTTGTAAGAGCATGAGCCAATGTACCACCCCTGAGAATTCCTGGTGCCAAGAGAAGAGATTCAGCAGCTGAAGGCCTCAGGAACACACATTGGAGCTCTACTCTTTGATTCTTCATAGCAGGGTCCACATGGTTTAATAAGTCCCTCCCCCATACCCAGCTACCATCTAATACTTGCAAGGATAAATGACCATACACAGTGGACAAGATAGTAGATGAGTTTGCAGACTGTACTGAACTGTGCTGTGAATCTTGAGTTTGCAGAAATATATAATTGAATTGATCTAATGTACCTGAAGGTATCCACAGTTAGTTACCTTGACCGAACTAAGTATACTGAGGAATAAAATTGTCTACTTGTGATACAAAATTTCATTTTTTATATCCTTGATCTCAATTTAACACCATCTATATGAAGACATAAATAATCATTTTGCTGATTTTTTAATGCACAAGATTAAATTATTCTATTTAGAAAATCCATTCATTACTGAGTGCCTATTTTGCATCTGCCTCCCTTTGGGAGACCTATCACAGGGCCATGCTTCCTTAAACCTGGCACAACAAAGGATCCCACATAGAAGGTGTATGCTTTCTCCTTTCTTTTTTAATTTTAAAAGCCCTGTGCTTATAGTTATTAGCAGTGCTTATAGTTTTCTAGGCCCAAATCATCTCTCTCCTGATCTATGGCTCAGTAATTTGAAGTCTAGAACAGATAATATTCCTACTTTTTAAAATGTTTTACCTTCTTTGCAGAACATTGAAACTTAGTACATGTCTTGCAGCCATGATCCCTGTTTAGTTAATAAAACAACTTTGTCTCTAATTTCAGGGCGTCTCACTTTCACTGTCTCTGGATCTGTACATTCCCTCACTTGCAGGACAGCGTACCTGCAGTGGACAACCAGACTCATTTTTAAATTCCAACTTCAGAGGAAAGATCTCATTAAAGCCATTGATATTTCAGTTTATTTATTCATTAATAATTCATTTCTAGGTTTTGTCTGCTATATCATGTGTTAAGGTATAGGTTGAAACAGTTACATTTTTTAACTTCTTTAGTTTATTATCCTCCCCAAATGTTAGCTGGAGATGGTGGTGTTTATAACATGCTTTCCATTTTTATTGAACTGACATTGAAAAAATCTATATGAAATGAAGAGTGTTTATGTCAATGTGTTGTTGAAAGTACTTTTTATCATACAATGCTGTTTCATTATAGAATCATGCAATGAAGGGTTTGTACAATTAGCAAAAGTTGACGTTTCACCACTCTCAGTGAAATAGCACACTTGCTTTCATCAAATCAAGAGTGTCACATACTCCATTGTGTTTTCTCGAGTACTTGGCATTTAAAAATCCCAAAGCAAAGGCCGGGTGTGGTGGCTCACGCCTGTAATCCTACCACTCTGCGAGGCTGAGGCAGGTGGATTGTTTGAGCTCACAGGTTTGAGACCAGCCTGAGCCAGAGCAAGAATCATCTCTAAGGCCAACACCTGTGGTCCCCATTGCTCAGGAGGCTCAAGCAAGGGAATCGCTTGAGACTGAGGTTGACCAAATGAGACTCTGTCTCAAAAATAAAATAATTAATTAATTAATTAATTAAAAATAAAAAATCCCAAAGCAAATCATAGTTTTATTTATTTATTTTTTTGAGACAGAGTGATCTCACTTTGTTGTCCCTGGGTAGAGTACCATATTGTCAGAGCTCACAGTAACCTCAGACTCCTAGGCTCAAGCAATTGTTTTTCCTTAGCCTCCCAAGTAGCTGGGTGCCCACCACAATGTCTGGCTATTTTTAGAGGCAGGGTCTTGCTCAGCCTGGAACTTGTGAGCTCAGGTTATCTGATCTGTGGAGGTGGCCTCCCAGCATGCTGGGATGAAAGGTGTGAGCCACCACTCCTGGCCTTTTAATTCTCAATCATATCATGTAAGTGTAACTGGGTAAAATAAAATAAAAAATGTTTTAGCAGTTGCCAGAAGAATTTCTCAACAAAAGCTAACCGCCTATGTTCTAGGCACGTGCTCCCCAAATGTTAATAGTTCTTGAACTTCTACAATTTTTACCATGGATTCATCCTTCTTGTATCATTATTCACCCATATTTTAGACATTGACTCATTTTAATTCAAATGCTTGTTTTAAAATGAAATTTTAATTACAAGAAATAGAAAGAAGTTCTAAAACAACCAATAACAAAATTCAGTTTTTACTAGACATATTTGCTTTCCAGAGCCCTTGTCAGAGGCGTTCTCTTGCTAAGAAGTTACTAATGTTAGATAAAATTAAAGGCATAATAACCATAAACTAATAATTTTCTTTTGACTTCAAAAGTAATACTGAAAGAAATAAATTTCTCATGACAGGATTTAAATGCTAGCTAATGCTCTATTAAATGTTTTGCACAACCAAACATTTTGTTTTTTACCACCTAAAGTGATACTAGGTCTATTGGGAAAGGACTGTTAAAATGAGTTAAATACTAAAATGTTCTTTAATAGATTTGCCTATTCTGGCAGGGGGGCGATGAAGTTGTTCAGATGCAATGAGTGAAAGTCAGCAGTAAGAGAGGGCTGGCTGAGCTATATGTCTGACATCCAAGTTTGCACTGATAGGATATTAGCGCCATTTGTCTACATGGAAATTCAGTTAAGTTGTCCACACACGCAATGCCCATGTAAGCAAGGATATAAGTAACACACTTAGGTATGCAAATCCACACGGCATGCCTCATGTGGGTTGATAGGGAATGGAAAAAGAATTGCAGCACATCAAGTGAATGGATTTTGAAGAGGAAATGATCCTAAAACAGTGAGAACCTAAGTTAGTTGAGAATGTATAAAATATTGGAAAATCGTTAATAGTGTCACAGACATTTTAGAAAACATTTAGAAAGCTTAAAAATGTGTATAATTCATAAATATATATTATAATTATATAATTATATAATTTTGTTCTTTCTAACATTTAAGTTGTCTTGAACCTCTCATATAGTATATATGTATTTAGCTGGTTTGAACAAAGTTATATTTTCCCCTCAAATCCAAGAGACAATCTAATAGTGAAAGTGTGATGTAAGTTTAAATTCATAAATAAATCCTATAATTCTGTGAAACTCCAACAAATACATAATTGTCAAATATTTATTTTGGATAATTTTTCTCTCCTTTGCTTCATGACTTTTTAAAACTATTGAATGATAAATGTTATTCCTTTGTTAAATTTCAGAAGTATTAGTAAGTTATAAACACATATATGATGAAGCAATTGTTATAAAATCTCTACTCTTCAGGGAGTAGATTTTGTCAAATTTTTAATAGTGTCCTAAGTTTACTTAGCTTAATGTGTTTGCATGTATTTTAGAAACCTTCAAACTGTATGGTTTTTAAATATCAATTTATCCCATAGTGTTGTTACACGGTATCTAGCATTTGTGTTTTGTTAGCTTATCTTCTGTTTTGTTAATTATTTATGCAAAGATCATGTAAACGTGATTGGATCTAAATCTCCTTCTCCCAGTTGATGTGACTTGGCAATATTTAAAATTTGAAAGCAAACAGACAGAAGTTGTTTATTTGGAAAATAAAGAAGGTTTAGAAAAAAACTTTAAAAGGTTCTTTATACTACAAAATAGCAGGACTCCTTTTACTTTTTAACGAGTAACTGAAATCTTTATATATTGTCTACTCTTAAAGTTTGGGCACACATATTGTATTTTTACTTTATTGTATCTAACTCAGCTGCAATTTTAGGCTCTGGAACACCTGAATATTGTATGTTTGTGTGTTTGACTACAAATATATACATCCCTAAATAAGTATCTTACACAATGATATTTGGCAAATCTATATATAAGCAGAGTGGCAAGGGAAAAAAAGTAGAGTTTTTATTCAGCTCTAAAAAAGATAATTTTACATATTCAGGAAAAAGGGTGAATCAATGTAAATATTTATGCTCCATCATATTGACACAACCAGAGTCTAGTTATTTCTTTATATTCTTCAGCATCTTAGTAACCAAGTATACCAAAAAACAGGTCAACTAAATAATCTAAAGTAAGAAAAAAATAGAAGGGATCATTACCTTTCATTTCATAATCCTTCTTTTTCCATTTTTGTGCTTCTTTCCAGAGCTAGTGTTTTATAAATAATTACAAGCAAGAATTTTGAATATGCCAGAAGAAGAATCAAATCTTCATTCTGTCATTTATTGAGTAGCCTTGGAAAATACAAACAGTGTTTCTGAAACTCACTTTTATTAACTGCAAAATCAAGATTATAAAGCACAGACTCATAACATTATTATTAATATTAAATAAATAATTCATGTAACTCTCTTGGCACAGAGTAGGCACTCAGCAAACAGTAACTTGTTATTATTATTTGCGATATCTCATATTCCACATATCCTTTAAATTTATCCTCCCTTTCTATGAAAGTTAGAACTGTTTTATGAATCTTTCATCATGGTGGGAAACTAAGTTCTTTCACTCAGCTGAAGTTTCCAAGCCCATTAACCAAATGCTTTAATTGCTTTCCTTTTCAATTGAATCCTATGTTGAGCATCACTGTTTAAACAAATAGCAGAAAGATGTAATGGATACATTAAAGGGAGGGAAAAATACTTTCCCCTCTACCTAGCTTAGGTTCATTGACCTGGGTAAGTGGAAGGAGCTTTAGAATGGCTGACCAGAGGCACCCAGCACTTGCCTCCTCTGCAAAGAAGGACCAAAACACTAACAGATGATCACATATCTAACAGTGACCGAGAGGGAACACTGAATTCAGCAGGGAAGTGATGGGGAACATCTGAAGCATGGGAGGAAAGGGAAGCAAAGCTGCCAGCCAGACCAGGACCATCTTGGAACAAGGAAAAGCTCCCCATTGGGGAAAAAAATAACTGAGAGCTCCCCAGCTTCCCACACGCCCTCTGCAAACTTTACTGCTAGGAGAGACCTACACCTCTCATAGGCCCTGAGACTCACATGAAGAGATGCTTGGAGTGCATGTAAAGACATTGTTCCAAAGAAAAGTTCATGCTGTGATCCATATACTCCTTAAGACACAAATGGCTGCAGCATAGTGCCAACTTGAGAACCCAGACCCCACCAGACTATATTCCTGCCCTGAGACCCAACAACTCCTATATCATCACATCCCTGAAGCCCTGCTGATATTTCTCTACATCAGAGGGCTACAGCCAGTTAAACCTAGCAGTGTGACTAGGTCCCCAGAACTCTAGCTCACATAATGTCCAATGTCCCAGGGAGCAGGTAGTACAGTGCGTTAGGGAGGCTGCCCCTAGGATAAAGATAGCTGAACAACACATACCCTAGAGCCTGAGATCTGCCTGCTGCCATTGCCAGCAACAGTGCCTAATCCTGACAGCAGGTCCACTGTGTACCTGCATGCACCTTCAGGGGGCCTTAGGGCTGCTCTAATTGAGCACCTTCCAAATGCCTGAATATAGGCCCAGTCTACCCAATGCCACTACCACTGGCATCCCAGTCTGCCATTTGAGGTCCTGGGTACGGACCCATTCTTTTCACAACCATGTACCAAAATACACCATCAAGGGCCCTAAGGAATGAGCGAGCCTACCACCTGCAGCATACAGTTAGGTACAGCATTGAGAGACCTGAGAGTAGGTTCATCCTGCTCAGTTCCACCCCTACCCCTATAGCCTAAGGGCATCATGTGGGGCCTGAGGATCAGCATTTCCTGCCTACTGCCACTGGACCTATGTGCACCATCAGAGGAATCAGAGGAGAGGTCTTCCCTGGCCACCACTGCTGGTGCCCACACATACCCTCTAGGTGCCTGACTATGGGTCCAGTCAGCTTGCTGCTGCTATCACTGATGGCACTTACCAGCATGTGCCACCTGAGGGCCTGAAAACTGGTCTTCCCAGTCTGTCACCACCATCACTGTGCCTGCACATGCCACTTAGAACCTAAGGGTTAGCCTGGCACCTGTACCTATTACTGATGTCACAAATACCACATTGGGTCTGAGGACCCACCTGCCCATCCAACTTATTGCTGCCACTGTAAGCTCTTGAGTAAGAAATCTGGAGACTTGAAGACTGATCTGCCCAGACCCACTATTTCCAATCACTCCACATATAATGGTGGCCTAAGAACCAGCATGCACAGCCTACTATTACCTCTATCACTGGTGCCCAAGAATTGGCTCTCTTGGCTTCTTTGTCCCCAGCAAAGCTTCACCACAGACTACAGTAACAACCATAGATTGAACCATCAAGAAAATCACAGACATTGGTAATGGAGATTAACAAACAAATAAATAGTATGGGAACAACACTAGTGTGCCTACCCAGAATTAAAGTCAAACCACCCTACCCAAGGAACTGTATGAAGTTCTGACAATTAAGGTCATGAACTTGCCACAAGGTGTTTAGATTGGCATTCCTGTACAAGCAACTCAGAAAAGTTTCTTAACCTTGTTATATCACTGTCTTGTAGCTGTGTTTGTGTTGACATGAGGTGGTGTCTTGTTGAGTGGTGCTCATTATTGTTGCATATTTTTGTGTTTCACTTATGAGAACGTTAAAGCTTAAGTTAGAACAATGGCAAACATTGAATTTCTTGTTAAACTTGGCAAGACTGGAAGTAAAAGCAGGGACATGTTAATCCAAGTTTATGAGGATAATGCCATGAAGGAAATGGCAGTGTAGAAATGGATTGCATGTTTTTCTGAGGTAAGAGAAAATGTCCCTGATGAAGAGCACCCAGAACAGCCAGTAACACGTAGAACTGACAAAAACCACTGGAAAACATCATCAAAATATGTGTGAAAATCATCAGCTGACTGTAAGAAGCATAGCAGAGCAAGTAAATATCAATAAAGAAACAGAAATATCTTAACTAAAAATCTCAACTTGAGGAAGGTGAGGCTCTTGCGTCACAACCATAGACCAGCTCACATAGCACTGTCTATGAGAAAGTATTTGGCCAGTAAACAAATAACTGTATTGAAACACCCTTTTTACTCACCTAATCTTGTCCCCAGTGACTTTTCTTTATGCAAAGATAAAGTAAATAATGAAAGAAAGACATTTTGATGACATTTGGGATATCAAGAATAATATGACAGCAGCTCTGACAGCCTTGCCAGAAAAAGAATTCCAAATTTGCTTTGGAGGGTGGACCAGGTGCTGACATCATGCATAAGTTCCAAAGGGGGAGTACTCTGAAGGTAATCATAGGGATTTTCAGCAAAGAGGAGTGTAGCACTTTTTCTAGGATGAGTTCACAAAGTTAACTGTCAGACCTTGTAAACATATCTATAAGAAAAAGTTTTTCTCCAGGAAAAATAATCCATAAGATTGGAAGAAGTGAGTGTTATCCAGATGCACAGATTATCAACATGAGAACACAAAAATATGAAAAAGCAGCAAAATATGATGCCTCAAAAGGAATGCTATTATGCTCCATGAATAGAGTCACACAAAAAGAAAATTTATTAAATACTTGAAAAGGAATTCAAAAAGTAATATTAAAGAAATCTCAGTCAGATATAAGGTAACATAGAGAAATACAAAGAAATACAAAGAAATCGGGAAAACGATTCATGAGCCTAATGGAAATTCAGCAAAGAGATAGATATCATAATAAAAGAATCAAACCGAAAATCTGGAAGTGAGTGATTCAAAGAAAGAAATAAAAAAGTATAATTGAGAGCTTTAAGAATGGACTAGTTCAAGCAGAAGAAGGAACTTTTATTTATTTATTTACTTTATGGGATTAATTATTAATTTAAAATCATAACTGTATGCATTTATGGGGTACAATGTGATGATTTGATATACAATGTGGAATGCTTAACTCAAATGATTAACATCTCCATTGCCTCACTTGTTTTTTGTGGTAAGACATTTAAAATCTACTCTTAGTTATTTTGAAATATACCCTTACATTGCATACATTAGGTGAGATCTCCTCAAATGCTCTCCCTCCTCCCACCAATGGCCTTTCCCCCTCTGTCTCTCCCTCCCTCCTTATCTCTCCCCCTTGCTAGACTATATTTATGCTTTATCATTCATATGAGTGCGTAAGTGTTTGTATATTGGTTTTATAATAGTATTGAGTACATTGGATACTTCCCCCTCCCCCCATTCTTGAGATACTTTCCTAAGAAGAATGTATTCCAACTCCATCCAGGTACACATACAAGATGAAAAGTCTCCATTTCATTTTTTTTATTGCTGAACACTATTTTACAGTATACATATACCACATTTCTTAATCCATTCATGAGTTGATAGGTATTTGGGTTGCTTTCATGACTTGGCAATTATGAATTGAGCTACAGTAACATTCTGTAGTAAATGTCTTTGTGGTAAAATGATTTTTGTTCCTATGGGTAGATACTTAATAATGGGATTGCAGAATCAAATGGAAAATCAACTTTTAGTTCTTTGAGGATTCTCCATACTTCTTTCCATAAACGTTGTATTAGTTTGCAATCCCACCAGCAATGTAGAAGTGGTCCCTTCTCTCAACATCCACACCAGAATCTGAAGTTTTGGGACTTTGTGATGTGGGCTAATCTTACTGGAGTTCGGTGATATCTCCCTGGGGAAAAGAATCCCTATTTAACAAATGGTGCTAGGAGAAATGGTTAGCCACCTGTAGAAGACTGAAACTGAACCCACACTTCTCACAAGTGACAAAAGTTGATTCTCAGATAAAAGATTTAAATTTAAGACATGAAACAATAAAAATTCTAGAAGAGAGTACCAGGAAAATTCCTGAAAATATTGGCCTGGTAAAATATTTTATGAAGAAGACCCCCCCCCTGGGAAATGCAGCAGCACCAAAAATAAATAACAGAGATTTGATCAAACTAAAAGTTTCTGAGTAGCTAAGGGTATTACAACCAAAGTAAACAGACAGCCTTCAGAATAGGAGAAGATTTTTGCATGTTATGAATCTGACAAAGGTCTGATAACTAGAATCTACAGAGAACTCAAATTAATCAATAAGAAAAGTGCCAACAACCCCATTTCTTTGTGGGCAAGAGACTTGAACAGAAACTTCTGAAGATGACAAAGGGCCAACAAACACATGAAAAAAATTTTCATCATCTTTAATCATCACAGAAATGCAAATCAAAGAAAGGACTTCTAAACTTAAAGACAGGTCTTTTGAAATAGCCAAGTTAGAAAAACTCTAAAATAAATAAATAAGAAAAAAAAACAAGAAGAAAGTCTGTGTGACATCTGAGACACCATAAAATGACCAAATACTCAAAGTTAGAGAGTTAGAGAAGGAGGGAATATAGGTCAAACATAGCATATCTAGTTAATGAAATAATAACTGAAAAAATTTTTGAAGTCTTGTAAGAGATATTTACATTTGGATAAAAGAACTTCAAGGATCACCAAATAGATTTAACTCCAAAGAACAACTCTTCCAAGTTATATTATAATTAAACTGTCAGAAGTCAAAGAAAAGGAGAGATTTTTTTTTTTAAATATCAGAGAAAAGTGTATTTTATATATAGGGTAATCTTCCTTAGATTAATAGTGGGTTTCTCATCAGAAACCTTAAAGGCCAGGGGAGAATGGGATGATATATGAAATAATCTTGAATTCAGCAATAATCTTGAATGCAGACAGAATAAATTTCTTACTTGAAAGATACAGACTAGCTGAATGGATAAAAAATGTAACCCAATTCTGTACTGCCCATAAGAAATTCAGTTTGCTTGTCAAAGTATGTGTAGAATGAAAGTGAATAGGTGGAGAAAGATAATCCATGCCACTGAAAAGAAAATATGAACAAGAGTAGGTGGTATCAGATAAAACAGACTTTAAGTCAAAAATTTGAAAAGTGACACAAAAGTTGTAATATAGTTGTAAAGTAATTAATTCATCAAGAGAATAGGATGATGCTAAATATAAATGTACCCAATAGGGGAGCACTGTAATATGTAAAACAAATATTATTAGATCTAAAGGAAGAGATAGAGTCTAATACAGTAATATTTGGGCACTTCTGCATCACATTCTCAGCATTGAATAGCTCATCTAGACAGAAAATCAGCAAAGAAACATGGTATTTAAACTATACTTTAGACCAAATGGGCCTAACAGAAATTTATAAGGCACGTTGTCCAATAGCTGCAGAATATACATTCTTCTTATCAGTACATGGAACATTCTCCAGGATAGACTCCATATGTTAGACCACAAAATAAGTCTCAAGAAATTAAGAAAAAAATTAAGATTGTATCAGATATCTTCTTAGATCACAATGGAAAAAACCAAGAAATCAATAAATAGAGAAACCATGGAAATTGCAAAAATATGTGGAATATGTGGAAATTAAACACAGACATCCTGAACAATCATTGAATCAATGAAAAAATTAAGAAGAAAATAAAAATATATCCTTAAAACAAATAAAAATGGAATCACAAATTATAAAACATATGCGATACAGTGAAAGCAGTGCTAAGAAAAAGATTTAAAGCAACAAATGCCTATGTGAAAAAAGATGAAAAAATTTCAGAAAAGCAAGGTAATGGGTCCCCTCATGAATCTAGAAAGCAAGGACAAATTAAACTCAGAATAGTAGAAGGAAAGTTACAATAAAGAGAAGAGCAGAATAAAATGAAATATAGCCTAAAACTAGGATTGCGCCTATGGCTCAGTGAGTAGGGTGCCGGCCCTAAATACAGAGGGTGGTGGGTTTGAACCCGGCCCCAACTAAACTGCAACAACAACAAAAAATAGAGCCAGGCATTGTGGCAGGCGTCTGTAGTCCCAAGAGCTGGAGGTTGCTCTGAGCTGTGATGTCACAGTGCTCTACTGAGGTAGACAAAGTGAGACTCTGTCTCTAAAAAAAAATAAAAAAAGTAGAGCCTAAAACTATGTAGGATGAATAGAATGATAAAGTTTTTATAAAAAAATGAACAAAATTGATAAACCACTAGCTAGACTGAGAAAAAAAAGAGATGATCCAAGTAAACAAAATCAGATGAGAAAAAGAACATTACCACAAAAATACAAGGGTCATTAGAGGCTACTATGAACAGCCATATGCTAGCAAATTGAAAAGCCTAAAAAAAAAATATTGATGGACACATACAAAATACCAAGACTGAACTTAGAAGAAATAAAAAAACTTCATGAGACAATAATGAGTAGCAAGATAGAATCAGTAATAAAATGTCACCCAATAAAGAAAATCCCAGGACTGGATGGCTGAGCTAATGAATTCTACCAAACTTATACAGAAAAACTAACAACAACTCTTCTCAAAGTATTAAAAAATTGAATAGAAAGGAACTCTTTCAAATGAATTCTCTGAGGTCAGCATTATCCTGCTATCAAAATCAGATAAGTACACAATAACAAAAAAGAAAACTATAGGCCAATATCCCTGAAGAACATAGAGGCAAAAATCCTCAACAAAATACTACCAAACCAAATCCACCAACAAATCCAAAAGATAATACACTATGATCAAGTGAGATTTATTCAGGAATGCAAGGATGATTCAAAGACATCAGTTTGCAATGCAGAGATGGCCAGTGTAGTGCTAAGCACTTATGACATTCACGTAAAGAGACAAAGTTAGGTAGAAAAGAGACATAAATTCACAACCTGTCTTTATGTCAGTATCACCTATATTAAAAATTTTCTGTTCAGTCATAATTCCACCTGATCCCCACTTGGTAAGAGGATGTTTATGAACTTAGTCTACACATTGTCATTTTAGAACCATCATCTAAACTCCTAAATGGGCATTACTTTAACCCTAGAATCATCACTAGAAAAAATAATACCTTTGAATCATGATATAAGCAATTTTAAGAAATTGTAAAATCGGCTCGGCACCTGTGGCTCAATCGGCTAAGGCGCCAGCCACATACACCTAAGGTGGCGGGTTCGAATCCCCAGCCCAGCCCGCCAAACAACAATGATGGCTGCAACAACAACAACAAAAAAAATGGCCGGGCATTGTGGCGGGTGCCTGTGGTCCCAGCTACTTGGGAGGCTGAGGCAGGAGACTCGCTTGAGCCCAAGAGTTGGAGGTTGCTGGCTCGGCGCCTGTGGCTCAATCGGCTAAGGCGCCAGCCACATACGCCCAAGGTGGTGGGTTCGCATCCCCAGCCCGGGCCGCCAACCACCAAGGATGGCTGCAACGAAAAAATGGCCGGGCGTTGTGGCGGGCGCCTGTGGTCCCAGCTACTTGGGAGGCGGAGGCAGGATACTCGCTTGACCCCAGGATTTGGTGTTTGCTATGAGCTGTGATGCCATGGCACTCTACCCCCGGGGATAGCTTGAGGCTCCGTCTCAAAAAAAAAAAAAAAAAAGAGTTGGAGGTTGCTGTGAGCTGTGATGCCATGGCCCTCTACCCAGGGGGA
>CAUYQV010099984.1:0-17537 GCA_963574575.1 Galagoides demidoff | reverse complement strand
GACCACAGGCGCCCGCCACAATGCCCGGCCATTTTTTGGTTGCAGCCATCATTGTTGTTTGGCGGGCCCGGGCTGGGGACTCGAACCCGCCACCTTAGGTGTACGTGGCTGGCGCCTTAGCCGATTGAGCCACAGGCGCCGAGCCCCAGTTTCAATTTTCTACAGGTCACCAGCCAATTCATCCAGCACCATTTGTTGACTAGGGAATCTCTTCCCCAATTTATATTTTTAATAGGCTTATCAAAAATCAAATGATCTCTGTCAATTTTAAAGCTTAGCTTAGCGGGATATAGAATTCTGGGCTGGAAATTGTTCTGTTTAAGTAGGTTAAAAATAGATGACCGTTATCTTCTAGCTTGAAAAGTTTCATTAGAGAAGTCCATAGTCACCCTGATATGTTTGCCCCTATAGGTCAGTTGGCGCTTACTCCTGGCAGCCTGCAAAATCTTTTCTTTTGTCTTGACTTTAGGTAAATACATCACACTATGCCTTGGAGAAGGTCTATTTGAGTTGAGGCAACCAGGGGACCGATATCCCTCTGAAAGGAGTATGACAGAATCTTGAGTGATATTTGGGAAATTTTCATTTATAATATTCTCTAGAATGGCTTCCATTCCTCTGGGGCAGTCTTCTTCCCCTTCTGGGATACCTATAACTTACATGTTTGAACGTTTCATAGAGTCCCACAATTCTATCAGTGAACATTCTGCTTTCTCTCTCTTCTTTTTAGCCACTTTAACAATCTGGGTTATCTTGAGAACTTTATCCTCTACCTCTGAGATTCTTACTTCAGCATGGTTTAATCTGTTGTTAATACTTTCTATTACATCTTTGAGTTCCCTAATTGACTGCTTCAGTTCCTTCAGCTCTGCTATATCCTTTCTGTATTCTTCATATCTTTTATCTCTTATTTGATTCTGTTTTTGAATTTCCGTTTGGTTATTATCCACTTTCTCAGCAATTTCCTTCATTATTTTCATCATATGTATTCTAAATTCCCCTTCTGTCATTTCTAGCATTTTTTTATAGTAGTAATCTCCCGCTGTAGCTACCTCATGATCTTTAGAAGGGGTTACTCTGGACTGGCATTTCACGTTGCCAGGCTTTTTCTGCTGATTCTTCTTCATGAGTGCTTTCTTATATCTGTTTCCTTACCCTAATTTTCCTTTCACTTCTTCTTGCTCTAAGTTACTATGCCACTGACCTAAAGTTTTAATGAGTCCTTTTGGTGCAAGACCAGAAGGATGAGAAGATTGAGCAGCAAGAAGGGGAAAAATATTCTAAAGAGAGAGAGAGAGAGAAGAGGGGGCTGAGTAAAAGGATGTATTGACAAAAAGAAGAAAGTCACCAAAAGAAAGAAACAGGAGCATTATAGGTGCATATAGTGTACTATGACCCACCCTTAGAGACCCCCAACCTCTGGGGATTCCAGGTTGGGTTATTCCCTTGAAGTCAACTGCTCTTTGCCAGCTGGCTCAGACACAGAACCCCACCTCCCCCAGGTAGAGAGGAAAGACCAAAATACTATAAATCAAACCATAACAAACAAGCAAAAACCCTAATAGGATAAAATTGGGGGTAAAAAAACAAATAATAGGGGCAGAAACACTGGCAAAAATGAAATTCTAATTATTAAAGAAGGCAAAAATGGAAGATTGTATTTAAACTAGAATAAGGAAAGAAAGGAAAAAGAAAAATGTTGAAATTTAAAAAAGAAAACCAAAACCAAAAAACCAAACAGTATATATATCTTAGTAAATATTGTCTGGGCAACAGGTGATCTTCTGAGGAATGAGAAGTTAATCCCAATGTTGATACAGCTGTACAAGATGAAGACTAGAGGCCTCAGCTGATTTCACAGACCCTGCAGGCTTAAGAGCCCAAATGTATCCTCAGACCACTTAAAAGACACTCCAGACGGTGAATATTGGCCAAGCAGAAGCTTTCCAAGAAAGGACTTACCCGTGGGATCTCTCCTGGTGTGGCTGTCTTCTTATCCAGTGCCAAATCCAGTTTGCTGAGGGCCAAGGCTGTTAATCTGCCAAACACTTGGATATCCACACTTCCCCAGTGTCTCAGCCCCCACCTTTGGGCAGCTCAGTCACTAAATTACCCAAGGTCTCCAGGCCAATCCTCATGTTGCAACACGCAGGGCAGCTCCCTAATTGCTGTGAGGGCAGCCCACAGATGAACGGCATTAGCTCCTTACCGGCTCAGAGGCTCAGTCCGGGCCCCAGACAGTGCCCAAAGTAATCTGCACACCAGCCCAAGGTCTCCCAAGGCAGTTTAATGGGGTTCCCAAGTCCAGAAAAACCAAAACAGCCCCCAGGCAAGGCTCTTCACTCTTGCAGTCTCACGGTTGCTATAGGTACAGCTATAGGCAGCCTCCGACAGAACAAATGGGCACCCACTACTTGCTGGTTTTCCACCACTTCTGTCCTCATTGTGGGGTCCAGAAGTCTCTCGCTGACTTCCCTGGGTCACCAGAGGACAGCCTCTGGGCAGAACCCACCAGCCAGAGATCCCTGGAGTCTTCTCTCCCCACTCTCACTGCTCCCGGTTACACAGAAGCTGCTACTCGGCAACCATCTTGATTCTGCAACCCAACTCAACAACTTTTTTATTATGTTCAAGGTCTCTATTTGTAAGTTGCTTAGTTAAGAAGCAGTGAATGGGTTGAATTGTAATGGCAGGTGAAACCAGGGGTGGTGGATTGTGGGGTGAACATGGACACGGAGAAGGTCATTGTACTGAATAGCCCATAAATATGCTGACATTGATCACCTTGAAGGGCTCCAGGAAGTGCTCAGCCAATATTAGGCTTGGTGACTTCTGTATATCTACAAAGATATATAGGTTAGCTATTGCTATATAATAAACTGTCCCCAATATTCACAGATTAAAATAAAAATAATTAATTTGGTTCATGATTGTGTGGCTCACCAATTCAAATCAGGCTTAGCTGGAACATTCTGCTGAGTATAGTTGGGCTCACATATGCATCTGTGGTCAGCTGGTAGGTTGGTTAAATTTGGCTACACTTGCACACTGTAGCAGTTTTTAAATGTGGCTGAAAATAACTTTGTCAATTCTCGAAGTATGTATAGGTAAACTCTATACCTCTTCCTCTTGAATCTGGCAGGCATGGACTGCTTAGAATAATAGAGTACAGAATAGTAAATATATGACCTCCAAGTGTAAATCATAAAACATCATGCAAGATTCTGTCTTGTTTGCAGGAAGATTTAATCCAGACCTTAAGATACTACATAAAAAGTCCAATTACTCTGAAGCTTTCATGCTTGAGCTGTCATGTGGAGGTATCACACCAAGTGTTCCTGAAACTATAGGGAGAGAGACAGAAAAAGACCCCCAAGAGACCCCAACCATTTGAGTTAACACAGCCCAGGAAACAGATATGTGAACAAAGGAGCCTCCAGATAATTCCAGCCCTCAGCCAATGTGGGTACCTCTAGTCCTTCAAGTGTTCCTGGCAATTTAAACCCTAAATGGCACAGATCAGAAATAAACCAACTCCGCTGTACCCAGGTTCACAGAAGCATAAACATAGAAGAAATGATTGCTGTTTTGTGCCACTAATCTCTAGGGTGGTTTCTTTCTTTCTTTCTTTTTTTTATTGTTTGGGATTCACTGAGGGTATAAAGTATTAGGTTACACTGATTGCATTTATTAGGTAAATTCCCTCTTATAATTGTGCTCCACCCCCAAGAGGAGTGCCATACACTATGACCCCCTAACCCCCTCCCTCCTTCTCCTCACTCCCTCATTTCTTCATCCCCCACCATGTATTAGGTCATCTACTGCCTTCATATTAGAATTGAGTACATTGGAGTCTTACTTTTTATTCTTGTGTTACTTTACTAAGAAGAATTCATTCCACTTCAATCCAGGTTAATACAAAAAAATACTATTCAGCCATCTCTTTTAATGACTGAATAGTATTCCATGGTATATAGATGCCACAGCTTGTTGATCCATTCCTGGATTGGTGGACATTTAGGTTGTTTCCACATTTTGGTTATTGTAAATTGAGCTAAAATAAACAGTCTAGTACAAATGTCCTTATGATAAAATGATTTTTTATCTTCTGTGTAGATGCCCAGTAATGGAATTGCATGATCAAATGGGAGGTCTAATTTGAATTCTTTGAAGATTCTTTGTACTTCCTTCCAAAAGGGTTGTATTAGTTTGCAGTCCCACCAGCAGTGTAAAAGTGTTCCCTTCTTTCCACATCCACACGAGCATCTGAAGCTTTGAGACTGTGTGATGTGGGCCATTCTCACTGGGTATAAGTAATATCTCAAGGTGGTTTTGATTTGCATTTCTCTGATGATTAGGGACAATGAGCATTTTTAAATATGTTTGTTAGCCATTTGTCTGTCTTCTTTAGAGAAGGTTTTATTCATGACTTTTGCCCAGCGATAGACGGGATTGTTGGCTTTATTTTGTTGATTAATATGAGTTATCTGTAGATCCTAGTAATCAAGCTTTTGTCTGAGTCATAATATGCAAATATCTTTTCCCATTCTGAAAGTTGTCTAGTTGGTTTGGCTATTTGTCTCCTTAGCTGTATAGAAGCTATTCAGTTTAGTTAAATCCTATTTGTTTGGCTCGGTGCCTGTGGCTCAAGTGGCTAAGGTACCAGCCACATACACCTAAGGTGGCTGGTTCAAATCCTGCCCAGGCCCACCAAACAACAATGACGGCTGCAACGAAAGAATAGCCGGGTGTTGTGGTGGGCGCCTGTGGTCCCAGTTACTTGGGAGGCAGAGGCAGGAGACTCTCTTGAGCCCAGGAGTTGGAGGTTGTTGTGAGCTCTGATGCCATGGCATTCTAGCCGGGGGGACAGCTTAAGGCTCTGTATCCAAAAAAAAAAAAAAAATCCTATTTGTTTATTTTTATTGTTGTTGCAATTGCCACAGATATCTTCTTTTTTTTATTATTAAATCATAGTTGCATACATTAATACTGTCGTGGGGTACAGTGTGCTGTTTTTATACACAATTTGAAATATTTTCATCAAACTGGTTAACATAGCCTTCATGTCATTTTCTTAGTTATTGTGTTAAGACATTTATATTCTACTTTTAGAAAGATTCACATGTACCCTTATTAGATGACCCATAGGTGTGATCCCACCAATCACCCTCCCCTCCCCTCCCTCTTCCCTTTCCCCATATTCTTGGGCTATAATTGGGTTATAGCTTTCCTATGAAAGCTATAAATTAGTTTCATAGTAGGGCTGAGTACATTGGATACTTTTTTTTCCATTCTTGAGATACTTTGCTAAGAAGAATATTTTCCAGCTCCATCCATGTAAACATGAAGGAGGTAAGGTCTCTATCTTTCTTAATGGCTGCATAGTATTCCATGATGTATATATACCATTATTTATTGATCCATTCGTGGATCAATGGGCTCTTGGGCTTCTTCCATGACCTAGTAATTATGAATTGGGCTGCAATGAACATTCTAATACAAATATCTTTTTGAATACCCATTTGTCAGGTTTTTGCCTATCTCTAAGCCTAATAATTCTATGAGGAAGAAAACAAAAGTCCTTTCAAAATCTGTCTGAAAACTTAACAGTCAATAACTAATACGTCAAGAAAAGTAAAATGTAAATCACAAAACAGCTGGAAGTGAATAATGAAAATACTACAAATCAAAACAATGTATACAGCTAAAATACTACACTTGAAAATTATAGAGCCTTAAATTCCTCCATTAGGAATGAAGGAAACATTCCATACAACTTTTTAAAAGCTTGATCAAGTAAAAGTAATATAGAACAAAAATGAAAAAAAATAATGGAAAACAAAATATGAAAAACAGATAAAACCAAATGAGGTTTGTTGGGGTCTTATTTTTATAGGTTAATGAAATGGTTAGTCTTTCTTTAGCTTAAAAAAACAAAAAGGCTCAGTGCCTGTAGCTCAGCAGCTAGGGTGCCACCGATGTACACCGGAGCTGGCAGGTTCAAATCCAGCCCAAGCGTGTCAAACAACAATGACAACTACAACCAAAAAACAGCCAGGTGTTGCAGCAAGTGCCTGTAGCTACTTGGTAGGCTGAGGCAAGAAAATCGCTTAAGCCCAAGAGTTTGAGGTTGCTATGAGCTGTGACACCACAGCGCTCTATCCAGGGCAACAGCTTGAAACTGTGTCTCAAAACAAAACAAAAAAAGAAAAAGAAAAACACAAATATAAAATTACTAAAAAATTTTAAAGGCAATAATTACATCTCACACTCACACATAAACTTTATCAAAAACTCACAGACACTAAGTAACCCACCCAAGAGCTCCTGGGTGAGTAACAGAGTAGATAACCAGTATTACAGTTGGCAACCAGGAAAGCCAAGATTTTAGCACAAAGTTTCTCTTTCAACATTATACCACCTCTCCCTTAGGAAAGGCGTCTAACTATCAAGGTCTTAGTTTCCTTATCCATAAATGAGAAAGAATTTCAGCCCATGATTCTACAAGCCTAAGTTGCTCTATATAGAGAGAAATAAACCATTTTCTTCTGTTAACTAAACTGGGAGTGGGAGTAGAGTTGTTCTATGTGACCTACGATACATCTTAACAACACTTGGGCTAAGTAGACATCCTAATGTCTAAGTACATTCTGCTACAAACTATGGAAGAGAAAAGTGAAACCACAGCAAAAGTTACAAGAAAAATAGTGAGGGAATTGCTTCTAAGAGCTTTTATGTTTTCACCAAAACAGATAAAACTCATGTAAGAAACACATTCCATTCCAAAAACTAAAAATTACAGCATATGTAAATTTAACCATATTTGTGCATTTATCTACATGTATATTTGTATCTGGCAAGTTGAGTCTGCAGTTACTTTACTGAAGTTTGCTTCTACGAACGCTTTCATTTTCTCCTTTTAGCTGTCAAAGTTTAGAAGTAAATAAAATACATATTGCTCTTTACTACTTTGTGTTACCTGAGCAGTTTTCAGAAAGCTCTGTTTATTCCACACTTAAGGAATGTTCTGTGTGTCCAAGTCAATTTGGACAAAATACATTTGGGGAAGAAAAATATGCAGTATATTTCTTGCTTTCTTTGGAAACAGGTGTTGCAATTTCTTTCCAGAATCACATGAAAAATTCTCCAACTCATCAACAGTGATGTGTTATTTCTGAACAGTCTTCTTCCTCTTTTTTACAAAACATCATTAGGTACCCAAAAGTAAAGAAAGTCATTCAAAATTTTACCAATAAACGAAACTAGTAAGTTTGCCAGGTAAAATAGTTTGTTCCCTCTATAGATTAAATGCAGAGACTCCCTTCTGATTATTATTCCTGATCATTAGTCAAATATTTCTTTCATGTCTACCACATGGCTAAACATTCATATCTGGCACTCAGGAGAGAATGCAAACTAAAGGTGAATTCTTCTAGATCTAGAATCATCAATTATAAAGGAGATAGCAGAAGCTTTTAGAAGCAGATTTTAAGATTACCCAGAAAAAGTAACATAAATCGTAATCTTGGAAAGAAAACAGGGAGTCAACACAGCCAACTAAATAGAAATGAACTACCAGGAAAGCAGGATAAAGATGAAGAAAGCACACATCAGGGAAAACAGAGGGGCACTTTTCAACTATGTCAATAACAGTACTTACTTTTTACTATGACCATATGTCCTGATCGTATGCTAGGTGTTGCTACTTTCTAATTTTTCTTTTTCTTTTTTTTTTTTTTTTTTTTTTTTTAGACAGAGCCCCAATCTTTCACCCTGGGTAGAGTGCCGTGGCATCACAGCAACCTCCAACTCCAGGGCCCAAGCGATTCTCCTGCTTCAGCCTCCCAAGTAGCAGGGACTACAGGTGCGCGCCATAAAGCCCAGCCATCCCTTGGTTGCAGTTGTCATTGCTGTCTGGCAGGCCTGGGCTGGATTCAAACCCGCTACCTCTGGTGTATGTGGCTGGTGCCTTAGTCACCTGAGCTATAGACACCGAGCCTGCTTTCTAATTTTTCAATAACTGTATAAGGTAAATATTAGTATAACATTTTGAAGATGACAAACCTGCCCAATGATGATTAGGCTGCAGAAGTAGGACCAGGTCAACGAGATCATGATCCTGCTGGGTTCACAAGGTCTTAACAAAAGCATATGCCAAAAAAATTTTTTTTAAAAAGCATATGCCATTTGCAAAGAAGCTGCGCAGAAAAAGAACAAAGTACAGACAAGAGATTGCCAGTGATCCTTGACAGGACTGTAACACTTGGAGTGAGAATAGGAAGACTGGAAAGACAGATGGAGTGAGTGGGTAGAATCAACCTTTAAACATCTTCTGGTAAAAGGAAGGGGAGAACTTAGTCTATACCTTGAAGGGCAGAAAAATGAAGACTTTTTTTGTTTGTTTATAATGCAAACGATGAGACAGTGAGATAAGGTGGTAAAATGGAGGAAGAGGGAACTTAAGAATTTGACAATGAAAATGAATGGATGGTGCTAGACCCAAAGAAGATGGAGGAACTGTAAGTACAGGTGGACAACTAAGACCACCAAGAACAATGTAGCTTACAAATCAAGTAAGCTTATTTCCCTCCTAACCCACTCCCTTTGGCCTTGACGGAAACCATATGGCAACGGGGAAGTAAGCTATGACACCATGGGCATCTCTGTGTCCGGCACCATACTGAACATTTGTCATTAATTTTCATTTAATCCTCACAATTCTAGAACACAAGCTCCAAGAAGGCACAGATGTCTTTGTTTTTAATCTACCAATATCCCAAGTGCCTGTGCGTCACTGCCTAGAACAAGGCAGACACTTAACACAATATTTGATGAACAGTCATTCTTTAAGACAGGCATTATTATCCTCATTTGAAAGATGAGAGTATGACTCAGAGAGTCAGCAATTTAATTAAAATCATACATATAAAAGCAAGAGTGAAAAATTAACAACCAGTATCATGCTAGCAACTGGCTACTCAGAACAGATACCACCTGGCGAGGAGGATACTGTATTCTGTTCTAGGATTACCGGGAGGTCTACGGGAGGGACAAGGACAACAGGAGTCATGGGCAGAGGAAGGGAAGATTCAGATATATAACTACATACCAGCCTAGATAGCAAATAATGCACCTAGGATTCCAACCTGTACTTATCCGACTCAAAGCCTTCTAAATTAAGTGGAAATCCATACCATTTGCTAAAAACTAAGGACAGCAGATGACAATTATAGTTATTAAGTAGAAAAACTATTCTAAACAACTACAATACGCAATGGAATTATAAATGAAAGATTGATAACTGAACTCAATCTGTTGCCAGACAGCTAAAAAACAGGATGATCAAACCAAGGTAGGGTCGAGGGGAATGAGGGACAAGAGGACACAGATGAAGGTTTTCAATTTCAGATAAATAATCTGGATACGTTTCAGTAACAAATAAAAAAATCAACATTGGTTCTTGAGCAAGGAATTGGTGAAAGATGTACAATTAATCTATGCAAGGCAGAGACAGAAAAGGAGCAGAGCCAGGTGGCAGGTGGGAGGGGTCGGTGCTAGAGAGCACAGTATATAGCACAGCGTATTTGAGCAAGAGTGAGCCCTCAGCTTTTAGAAGCACCCACATTCTGGTCACTAGTTTGCAGTCACCACCTCACTATGATTGGTATAACCATCCTTTTATAAGCCATACTTTTTTTTTTTTTTTTTTTGAGACAGAGTCTCAAGCTGCCGCCCTGGGTAAAGCAGCATTGTGTCACAGCTCACAGCAACCTCAAACTTTTGGACTTAAGCAATTCTCTTGCCTCAGCCTCCCAAGTAGCTGGGACTACAGGCACCCACCACAATGCCTGGCTATTTTCTTTTGTTGTTGTTGCAGTTGTCACTATTGTTTTTAGCTGGCCCATGCCAGGTTCAAACCTGCCAGCCTCAGTGTATGTGGCTGGCGCTCTAGCCACTGAGCTACGGGCACCATCTACCAGGGGTCCTCAAATTTTTTAAACAGGGGGCCAGTTCACTGTCCCTCAGACCCTTGGAGGGCTGGACTGTGGGCCCTGGGACAAGTTGGCTGCTAAGCAGGACAGGCAGCAGTGGCAAAAAGACCCAGCGGGCCGGATAAATGTCCTAGGCAGGCCGTATGTGGCTCACAGGCTGTAGTCTGAGGATGCCTGAGTCCTAAACCATACTTCATTATCTTTTTTTTTTTTTTATAAATCAGAAAAAAGGGAAAACAAGTAGTTGGGATATAAATGGCATTTACCGAAGAAGCTTTTTACATTTTGCGGTTTTGAGCCAACAATTACCTATAATATTCTGAACTTTAGAGTTCATTAAGACACTTAAAACAAATGTGTATATATTTAATGAGCTTTAAAAAAAATTAGAACTGTTAGGGCAGGTTACTTTACTATTGGCTCTCACATTTCTGTGCAAAAAAAAAAACAAAAACAAAAACAAGTTAACTTATATTTATACACTAACAAAAACCAAAAGAACTTGTTCACCTGTTGTTCCCTCCCCAGAAAGGCAGACTAAAATAGTGCCAAATGGCCGACAACATTAATTCCTTCCAGTCCCTCACGGTAACAGCTGTTCCCTTTCTTTTTAAAGCTGGCAAAGGTCACAATCCGCAAACTTTCCATGTGACTTGTATATGCAAAAGGCAAGGAGATGACTGAGGTAAAGAGTGTGGGAAGAGACAGCTGATCTATCTTCTCCTGAGTACTTATCAGTAATTTATCTGGCACTTCCCTGGTATTTGAAGCTATGACTGAATCATTTCTCAACAAAAAATACACTGAACACATGGAACTAGAGTTGGCAAGTGACATAAGCACAAAAAGAAAAAAAAACACAGCAAAACCGTATAGTAATATTTACATAATAAATGACTGGCATAATCAGAAATGCTTCATGCTAAGTGAAAGAGATGAGGCTCTCATGACTCCATCTATATGACATAGAATGGAGAACAGATCAGTGGTGGCCAGAGGTGGAGGGTAGAGGGAGGAGCTGACTACAAAGGAGAGCAAGGGACCACGGGAGGTAACAGACAAATTCTGAATCTTGACTGTGTAATGGCTATACAATTAAATTTTCAAACTGTCTGAATTCATAGACCTGTACACCAAAAGAGTAAATTTTACTATTAGTAAATTAAAAAAAAACAAACAAACAAACAACTATTACATGTTGGCTTAAGCCTCATCTCTCTATTCTCCTTACCTGTTTCAAGCCTCTTGACCTCTAGGCTATGACTCCACCCCCTCCACCTAGCTAATGCCTACTTGCTCTTCTAGCTTCTGTTCAGCTACTCCTAGAACTGATCCTTTGGAGTGGCAGGGTGGGGTCTGGATAGAATTGGGTAGTCAGATATACCTCGCTGGGTTTATTTTTGGCATTCTCCCAGTTATTACTTGAGGGAGCTTGGACAAATTACCTACCTATCTGAGCTCAATTTGCTCATTTGGTAAGTGATCATAAATACTACAGAGGGTGCTAAAAATACATATACACATTTTAAGAGATGTTATCTGTGTATTACTTTTCAAAGTTGAATTGAAGGTATTGTTACTGGTCACGTGTACCTAGACAAGCTGTGCACATCTGTTTTACCTGCAATTTATACACTTCTATTCGATTTTACTTGCAACAAGATCTCTCAAAAATACATTTTTTGGCACCCCCAGTATTTACAAAGGTCCCAGAACTGTCATAAACTAATAGCCTAGTATTGTGCCTAACTTAGCACCTGGCACATTAAGAGGGTTTAAGAAATGCTTATTCCCTGATCTTCTCCTCTGCCTACTGCCCTCACTACCCCTGCTCTCTTTCTGGGCCTCCACAGACTTGACACATAGTCTATCACAACACTTAATTCACGTGCTGTGATTCTTTCTCTCTTCAAATAAAATGTGTTAATGAATCTCTTTAACCCCTTAATAAACATGCTGGCTTCTACAATTTGCAGAAGCCAGAATGTTTACCACCGAATAGTAACCTGTTTGAAGAATAATTTGTCCACTTGCTCTCACCTTGTTAAAGGAGATGCTGGAAGAGAAACAGAAGCAGGAAGGAAAAGCCAGACCACAGGGAGGGTCTGGAAAGGACAACCCGAGGTTTTCCAAAGGTTCTACAGGAATGCTGTATACACTGGTGGTATCAGAAAAAAACTGCAATTATCTTAAATATTCAAAAAAGCGGCTTTTGCAGTAATATCTCAACTAGGTATTTGAAAAAGCGTGGGTTTAAAAAAAAAAAAAAAAGCATGGGCATATGGACATAAAAAAAGCACTAGAAAGATACAAATCCAAAATGTTTAAAACGGTCACATCTCTGGGTGATGGTGAGATTACTAATGATATTTATTTTCTTTCTATGGGCTTTTTAGAGTTTAACAATTTAATACATGTTAATTCTAGAAAATATGGAAATCACAGAATTCTTTTTAAAATCAAAACTAACCTAGAACTAATGATAGTAGTCCATATCATCCAGATTCAAATATCCAAAAATGGGGGTTAAGTGGATTATGACAAAACTATACAATGAAATACCACATATTTCCAAAGTCAAAAAAAGTAAAATATATTATAAACTTATATATCTTTCGGCAAAGAAACAAGATATTGGGTACCCCTCTAGTGGAAAAGCAATTTTGAACTTGGAAAATCTATAACAGACACACAGAGTAGTCATCAAATATTAACTACATGTCTGTTAGTTCTCTTTCTCTCTCTTCAGAGGCTTGTCAAAAGCCAACACATTTCAGAAGGCAATCTGGGTTAGTGAATTGAGAAGATTTTCCTTTGAAGTATAGTTCCTACAGAGTTTATGTAGTCTTTAAAGAACCTGTAAGCTGTAGGGTTTTGTCCAGATACTATTTAAGCTTGTAAAACAAAGCATCATATATTCACATATTCAGGCAGGAGTACCTGGTTAAGTTACTTCTCTCTTTGAACCAACAATGAAACTTCCAGCCTCAGCAATTCCTCCCACAAAATTCCTTTCACCAACGCAGTCTCTTTTATTAGTACCTGGGCAAGAAATAACTTCTCCCATTCAGTAGTAAGGCCCATTCCAAAAAAACATAACAAGTATGTGTTTACTACTGCTGTATTTTGATTCTTGGATAAAGCTGGCTCTTATAAAATTTTTAGCATATTCACCTTCTAGAAAGGTTCATACATAAATACCTCTTAGGAAGCTAAGGAAGGTGGTGGTTGAGAATACCATTTAAAAACCTTCCAGGAGACTACTTCAGCAACAAAACTTCGAGATATCAGACTGACTGGACTTCGTCATTTTGGTACAAATCAGTTACCTCAACAGTCAAAATATGTGTAGAAAAATGTCAAGAATCACAATTATAAATAAAAATTTTTAAATAAACAACCAAATAAAATCCAGACCTGAGACTTCAATTGCTTTTGACAGTTTATACACCCCCCAATAAAAAATGTATTTTAAATCTTAAAAGTATGTATGTGGACCCATCAATGTTTGGTTTGAAATTATGCCAAATGGCCATGATCCAGAAACTAAATAAAGTTATGCTAAGGTGTGTCTCAGAAGGAAAACATAAAAAAAGTCTTACTTTTTCAGGAAGTCACCAAATTGGCATATCTAAATTAGTAAGCTTTGTTTAAAACACACACACTATTTTTTAAAGGCACACAAATATAAGGCATACTGAACACAGGCAAATTCTTTTCTTATTGGTTATGATTACTGCAGTAGCAAACCATATATCCATTTTCCCAAAAATGTTTGTACCACTCTATTTTTTTTTTATACAAAGGACAAACTGAAGAAGGACTCTCACAAATTACTCCTTCAAGGCTAAGAGCAAACATACAATGCAAAAACTGTACAATAAACAACTGTTACTATGAGAAGCAAGAAAAAAGGGAGATAGTTTACTGAGTGTGCACTAAATACGAGGTACTTTATTAACACAGAGTGTTCTTTAACCCTAACAAATCTGTGAAATAAACCGTATTTTCTCCATTATGCAAATGAAGAAGGTGAAGTTCAGCAAGGCTGAACAACCAATTGTGTGACCTGAAGCAAGAAAACAGCAAAGGAGAATTAGTAAATTTGAATACCAGGCTCTAAATCTTAGATCCTTTCCACCATTCTTGGTGATAGTTTTGGAAAATAATGTATCAAATTATCATTCTCAGCAACCGAGTTCTGTAAGGGGAGGTCAACTATTTATATACCATTAATCTAAAAATGACACTTTCTGAAAGATCATTCTTCCCCCATCCGGCACATGACAAACTATGATCCCAGACTATTAGTGTTTCAGATATCCTTAACAGGTCTCCTTCCCATCCCCCTCTGAAATGATCCGCTAGCCTGTGCTCTTTTTTCCTCAAGGACGTTCATGATGCACATTTATTCATATGGCTCATATTTGGGTGTTCTCCCCTTTAAACTATTGTACTCCCTCTTCTTTCTCTAGCCCAACTTTTAAAAACTTTCTAAAAAATGTATACTTGGCAGTTTCCACCCCTTCACCGACCACCCACTTCTCAGCCTACTTCAATTTGTCTTCCACCTCACCACTGAAATGGCTTTACATGAAGTTATAAATGATCTTTGCATTAACTAAATCCAAAGAACACTCTCTAATCTTTATCTTACTTGACCTTTCAGGAGAATGTAGACATTGTTACCACTCTGCCCACTTGGCTTTCCAAAAATACTCTGCTGGTTTTTAAGGTGTTACTTCTTGCTCTTGGTAGTCTTAATTCCTCCAACCAATCTGGAATGTTAGTGCTTTTCAAATCCTAGTTCTAAATCTTCTTTCCTTGTATTTATAACGTCTTCCTGGGATTTAATCAACTCTTATAACATCAATTACCACCAATATGCCGACTGAACCCCAAAAGTCAGGCCATTCCTCTGAGCCCAAGAGCCATTTATCCAAAGCAGAACTTGATGTTTCCTTTAAAAAGCATTTTTTAAAGGCTTTGATTTCATAATTTCATTTCATTTCATTGTCTTGCTCAGTTGCCAAGGTTAGAGTGCAGTGGTGTCCTCATAGCTCACTGCAACGTCAAACTCCTGGGCTCAAGCAATCCTCCTGCCTCAACCTCCCCAACAGCCGGGACTACATGTGCATTCCTGGCTAACTTTTCTTTTCTTTTCGAGGTTTCACTGTGAGGCCCAGGCTGGTCTCAAACTCCTGGCCTCAAGTGATCCTCCTGACTTGGCCTCCCAAAGTGCTAGGATTACAGGCATGAGCCACTGGACCCTGCCTTCAAAAGTATCTTAAACATTGCATGCCTCAAACCAAACTGTCTCTCCCATCCCCTCCCCCAATCAAATCTGACTCTTCCTAGTACTCTCCACCTCAGTAATTGACTGGAACCCAAATCCATGCAATTATACAAGCCAGAAACTTCAGAATTATCTGTTTTTTAAATAGAAATAGGGTTTCACTATGTTGCTAAAGTTGGTCTGGAACTCCTGGCCTCAACCAATCCTCCTGCCTCAGTCTCCCAAGTAGCTAAGATTATACACATGAACCACCATGCCCATCCAGAACTATTGACATTTTTCTCTCTCCTACTCTCCACATTCAACATGACACCAAGATGGGTACATTTTACCTCCCAAATAGCCCTCAAATCCATCCACTCTTTTCCATTTCCACTACCTCCTCTTTCGTCTCACTATCTATCTCACTTGGAACTGCTTTAGGAGCCTCCTAACTGATCTCACTAAATCCATTTTTTTCCTAGCTCTAATCTATTGTTCCATCCTACAGCCAAAGCAATCATTTTATTTTTTTATTTTATTTTATTTTATTTGAGATGGAGCCTCAAGCTATCCCCCTGGGTAGAGTGCCATGGCATCACAGCTCATAGCAACCTCCAACTCCTGGGCTCAAGAGCATCTCCTGCCTCAGCCTCCCAAGTAGCTGGGACCAAAGGCGCCCACCACAACGCCCGGCCATTTTTTGGTTGCAGCCATCATTGTTGTTTGGCGGGCCCGGGGTGGGGATTCGAACCCGCCACCTTAGGTGTACGTGGCTGGCACCTTAGCCGATTGAGCCACAGGCACCGAGCCCAAAGCAATCATTTTAGAAAGCTACCCCATTATTCTTTTTTTTTAGACCACTTAATATAAACCAAGGGTCCTCAAACTTTTTAAAAAGGGGGCCAGTTCACTGTCCCTCAGACCGTTGGAGGGCCAGACTGCGGGCCCCGGGACAAGCTGGCTGCTAAGCAGACAGGCAGTGGCGGCGGCAGAAACACCCAGTGGGCCGGATAAATGTCCTAGGCAGGCTGCATGTGGCCCGCGGGCCGTAGTTTGAGGATGCCTAGTATAAACTAATATAGCATCCATACCTCTCCTTCTTAGCATTTCTTGGTCCAGCTTTAATATTTGTGTAATTATTTGTATCTCCATTACCTAAGACAGTGCCTGGCATACAATCTGTGAGCAACTAATATTTGAGGAATAAACAGATACCTACTGTGTAATGGATATTGGGCCATATGCCAAAGAGAACACGCAAATGAAAACCCAGTATTTTGGTGGGGTTTGGTGGTTCACGTCTGTAATCTTAGCACTCTGGGAAGCCAAGCCAGGTGGATTGCTTGAGCTCAGGAGTTTGAGACCCTACCTCTACTAAAAACAGAAAAACTGAGGCAAAAGGATTGATCGCTTGAACCCAAGAGTTGGCGGTTGCTGTGAGCTATGACGCCATAGCATTCTACCCAGGGCGACAGCTTGAGATTTTGTCTCAAAAAAAGGAAGAGAGGGGGAGAGAGAGAGAAAGAAAGAGAAAGAAAGAAAGCCCAATATTTTTCAAGTAAAGATAATGAAGTAATGAACTTAGGTGACTTATCCAAGCATTGGGTGATAGAACTAAAATTCAGATCAGATCTGTATGCTTCCAGTATCTACACTCTTAACCTTTATGCATACCATGAACACAAAAGAATTCTGGGGCTCGGCGCCTATGGCTCAATCGGCTAAGGCGCCAGCCACATACACATAAGGTGGCGGGTTCGAATCCCTAGCCCGGGCCCGCCAAACAACAATAACGGCTGCAACCAAAAAATGGCCGCAACCAAAAAATGGCCGGGCGTTGTGGTGGGCGCCTGTGGTCCCAGCTACTTGGGAGGCAGAGGCAGGAGACTCGCTTGAGCCCAAGAGTTGGAGGTTGCTGTGAGCTGTGACGCCATGGCACTCTACCCAGGGGGATAGCTTGAGGCTCCGTCTCAAAAAAAAAAAAAAAAGTCCATAGACATTATTCACTGTATCGGCAGAAGCAAAAACAAAGACCATATGATCCTCTCAATAGATGCAGAAAAAGCATTTGATAAAAATCCAGCATCCTTTTCTAATTAGAACACTGAAGAGTATAGGCATATGTGGCATATTTCTGAAACCCATCGAATCTATGACAAACCCACAGCTAATATTTTTTATTTCCTTTCTTAAAATGTGTACTTTTAGCACTCTCTGTATTAGAAACCTAAGTGGAAAGTTAAAGGAATAGTTTTTGGCTCATGATA